>DF242932.1:0-47972 GCA_000507305.1 Breviolum minutum Mf 1.05b.01 | reverse complement strand
CCAAAGGCACAAGGTGCAGCAGTGAAGTTGAAGATAGAGCATCTCCATATATCGCACCAAGCAAGATATGCCCTTCTCCAATCTGCTTGTTCCTAAGTTGGTCAACCGCGCAATGCGCTGGTCAAACCCCTAAAGAACAAAACGAAACAAAAGAAAACTTCAACTGTCGTCTGCGCCTTAGTAACCTTAGTCATGTTCCTTAGTGAGTCGGACCAATGTTCAGCTTTGTCAAAGCTGCCTGAAATTTCACCTTAGCAAGTACCTTGGTGAACATGTCAGCGAGTTGTTTTTCTGATTCGGTGTACTCCAATTTGAGTCCCAAATTCTGAATACTTTCATGAAGTGCTGCAATGGACAATTTATGCGTTCTATTCATGGATTTCATCCGTGCAGAATATCCACTATTCAAGATATGAATACATGCTTGATTATCCTCATGGAGAACCAGCGGAACATCATGGCCTAAAACAAGCTGAAGAACAGTTTGAACAGGGATTGCATCTGAAAATAAACCATCACTTAACGCAACAATCTCACTTTCAGTCGTGCTCCTAGATACGCACTGTTGACGTCTTGAGGTCCAGGAAATTGGAAAATGGGTTCCCTTGTCACACATGGCACAAAGGTATATACCACTGTGGCTTTTCATTGTGCAAACATCACCCCCCAAATCTGCATCAGTGTAAAGGTGCAAGGTTAAGTCTCCACCAAAAACGGAAGCAGTGATCCCGTAATCACTCGTGGAACTCATATAGCAAATTAATCTATAGAGGAGTTTGTCGTGATTTATACTCCACCGGGTGATTCCTGATGCTAATTTGGTCACGGCATGAGAGAGGTCGGGTCTTGATAGGCGGGCTAACCAAAGGATTTTCATCAATATGGAAGCTGATTTTTCGCCTAACTCTCCCTTCGACTCCCAGTCTGCCGCGTTGAGTTCTGACTCCAAGTAGGGTGTTGAAACTCTTTTTAAGGGTTTTTGACCAACAATGCTTAGATACATGTCAACAGCTGAGATGCAATACTCTTTCATGGACATGAAAACACTCTTCCCATCATGCGAAATGGTGTGGTCCCTTCCTAGAAATCTACCTGGTACAGTGATTTCACCTACAGTGACATGTGACGTTAAGGACGCCCAAAATTTTTCAATTGCCTCCTTAGGACCTGATGCAATAATGTCGTCTACATAAGCCGCTGTGAGAACACGTGATTTTGGATCCCACCACAAGGACGGCATTCCCTCAATTGGTTTAAAGCCCATCTTTGTTTCCATTACTTCGGAAAGATGTTGAAACCAATCGTCCCCTGCTTCAGGGCGCCCGTAAAGGGCACGGCGAAGCCGAACACATGGGCGTTTGTAGGCGTTTTTCCATTCGGGTAACCAACACAAAAACGGAAGAATGACCCAAGTGGCAATGGGGCTTCGAAGTAAAGCTTGGAGGTAAGCTTTTTTACAATCTGCTATATTGACTATCATGTTCTGCATTAGTCCAAACAGCATCACGAGAGAGATTATTTGGATACTAGCGGGTTGTGAGTGCAGTTCTCTGAATTTTGCTGGAAGTCCGTTTTCATCCCGGGTGGCGTCCCCTCGGAACACCAGCCTCCCCTTGTGTTGAGAAAGGGTCGGTCCCAACTCATCATTTTTGATGCTGCCAATTTCCATTACCTCAGCTATATGGACCTTTTCCCCGGATTGTTTTGCCCACTTTTTCAAAGTTTCCAATTCACAAACTGTGCTGTCATCCCACACCCCCGTGGCACGGACTTCGTCCGCCTCCTTCTTGATGGCTTCACCTGCTTTAGGGTCTTCCTTGATTTCTTTCTGACTTAGAACCCTGTGCACCAAAGCCTGCGCGTCCTGCAAACAGTTTCCATGGTTAAGCTGGTCAGCAATTCTTTCCAACTTCTTTCCATAGTGAAAATCAGAACATGTTACTGTGATAGGCATGGCTGGAACCCCCTCCATGAACTTTTCTGGGTATAATGAAACAAGGATGGAAGTAGCCATGGCTCTATTATAGAAACCGCTGAGGTACGCAAGCTTGCCCCCTTCGAGATGATCATGTTTATGATTTTTGGAGTGTGTGCACCTTTTACTGTCCATCTCTATTGCAACACGATCATTTGTCGTCACGATTCTCCAAGGTTTGAGAGGGTACTTCCCATTAATACATAGCCCAAAACCACACCCGGTGGGGTAGGTGGAATACATGTCATGCTTTGCGATCATGTTTGAAAGTTCCTGTACCTCAGTCCACCCAGAGCAGTACCTCGGCCATTCAAAGCTAGAAGATCCCCCCGATTCTAGAGCAACATCTGTGAGAGCAGAAAAGTTGTCAACTAAAATCCTGGATTCATCTCTTCTTTCCATCAAATTCGTTTTGAATGTTTCATCCAAACAATGCAAGTTGAGGTTCTGCCACAAACTCCAAGGAGTGCATGGTAAACTTCCCCAAAGATGGAATGATTCCCCTAATTCTCCCCTTTCCTTGGCCCATAACATGACTTGTTGCATGTGATGAGGGTTAGAGAGATCACAAACTTCCTTTGAAAGCCCGATGTAAGGAATCTGCATTTCCTCGGCTAGTTTAGAGATCTCGCTATGCTTTGCACAACAAAACTCAACAAACCAAACCGTTTTTCCCTTTGGCTTCTTTCCTACCTTTGGTTTGGACGCCTGGGCATTCATGGCATTTGCCAATCTAGCTGAAAGTGGCTCCTCCTCGACACCTCCGAATTCGATGGCCTCTAAGAAGATAGATGCAACAGCGGTACAACCCCTTTCAACTAATTTAACGCGGTCTTTGACTTTGTTCCCGGTTGCTAATAAAGCTTTTGCTTGTTCATTTAATTCCTCATCATCCGGAACTTCAACACTTTCCGAACTTTCAGGCATGAAAGGGTCAAGATCTGGTTCATAATCACAATCTGAATCATAATCATCCCCAATCTCATTTCCTTCCCCTTCCGCGCTTTGCGCTGGTAAGGGTTCATCCTGTTGAGGTTCACTACCAATTACGCTAGACGCTTCCCCTTTGTGGCCACTAGGAAGACTCTTGTCCTTACGAATTGGTTCATCCCTGTCAAGCAGGTCATTAAAACGGATCCGACATTCAGGGGAATGGTTGTAACTTCCATGTTTACATCCATCACATTTGGGGGTTTTCCCAAAAATAGCGATTCGCATAGTCGTGATTGCCCGATTTCGAGATTTGGGTTTGGGGGAGTCTTTCTTACTTTCCTTCAAATTACGAAGTTGATGATCATCAGGGTTTCCCTCATCATCGTCATCATGATTCCCTCCATCCCCCCCGAAGTCTGGCGGTGGTTGGTCTTCGACCGAATTGGGTTTTGATTCCTCTTTCAAAGGGAACTGCCACTTACCTACTGGAAAAGACAACGACCGAACGACAGTTTCGCGGAAAACACCTTTGGCATGATTCTCAAGTGACCAAACCCGATGATTCCCCTTTTGCTTCAAACCATCAATCATTTCAACACCTAAATAAATGGCAGCTTTACCTTTGGGGTCAAAGCTATTCGCCTTATGATCCCTAAACCACACTAAAGCACCAAAAGGGATGAGAAAACCTTCATAGTCATACCCGTGCGCAGCCCCGAAACATGTCATTGGTGGGTCAAGCATGGTTCGGGACATGGTGTTTACGTTGTAGGAGAACTCCAAATACCTCACAGCCAACGGCCAATGGTCTGGTGACATACCGCAATGCAACAGTAGGGAAGCAGCACACCCTTTGACAGTACGTATGGCTGATTCAGCAATGGGATTATGAATGTCTACATTGGGGGGACTGGGGTCAGCGACAAAACCAAGTTGCTTGATTGCCCTTAGGATCCCCTTTTCCCTATCCGACGCGACTTCGACGACGTTCGGAACCCTAACCCCGCAGAAATGCCTTAGTCCAGCTTCGGCCTCTTCAGAACTTCTGTCAGAGCTTGGGTAGATTCCTGTCATTCCTGAAAATCTATCAACTACAACAAGTGCAACTTTTTCACCATGGATACCTATCGTATCAGAGCATACAATGAAGTCTGCTGAAATTCTTTCAAGGTGTTTCTCAGGTTCCTCTTTGTCCCTAGCTTCTTGCAAAGATTTTCTCTGCTTACTTCGACGCCTGTGTGGTAACTCATGCAGTTTGGCTTGTCTACAAGTGTTACAAGCATGGCTTTTGGGGAGATGGGTCATGAGATGGTTGGGTGGTAAATCACTGATCCATTCTGAATCATCGACTGGTTCCCCTTTGTCGTCCGCGCTTTGCGCTGGCACGACTTCGACTGGTTCGCCTTCGTCGTCCGCGCTTTGCGCTGGCACGACTTCTGATTTATCATCCTTTTCAACAATCTCACATGGTTCAATTCCCCCAACATTCGCCTTACGGACTGCATGATGAGTAGAATGACAATGATCAACAGATTCAACAGCAAGCTCATGGACCCCCCCCGTGGAAGTAAGAAGAGGTAATCCGTGCTGAACATCGCATGACAAACGGAAGATTGGGACATTGTGGTCAACCCTATGCGCAGGGAGGCGATCGCCTGATGGGGTTTCAAGGTATGGCATGGAATTGGGACCCCAGTAGAACCCGAACCCTTCATGGACAAGTTTCCCTATCGACATCACTAAAGGGCAAGTTTTGAGCATGTACATGTTTTGAGCGCAATTGAGCTCTTGGGACCACACTCCAATAGTTTCACTGGCGTTTTGCATTCCTCCACCCGTAGTGAAATTGAGGGGTCGAGAGGATGTGCCCATGACAGAATTGAGAACACTGTGGTGAACACCTTGGTCCAAAAGCGCACCCTGGCTTCCCAACCACTCTCCCGCTCCAGTATCACCGACGAAATCCAAGTACGTTGGCTGAACATCTGGAACTGCAGTTGCTGTTGCTGCTGAGATCGTGGCAGCGATTAAAGCTACCATACCTGCCTTTGGCATTGGTTTGACCTTAGCAGCTGCTGCTTGCTGTTCTTCCTGCTTCTCATGCTTGAAAGGGCATTTTTCTCTAAAGCATTTACCCTGTGCAAAGTAGATACATGGCATCTGTGCCTTTTGTGCTGACGACAAGTCACTTTTGCCTGTCCCTTTGTCACCCTTTTTCCCTGGTTTGTCATCCTGTTTTGTCTTGGTTGCGTCTTTGCCTTTGCTCTTGCCTTTGTCACCTTTAGAGCCCTTACCATCTTTGTCGTTCTTACCTTGACCTTTGCCTTTGTCTTTGTCACCCTTGCTTCCTTTGTGAGCTAGCATTCCGCCCGCAGTTTCGTTGCTGGGTTTTGCTTTTGTTGGACCCTTTTTCAAAACTTCTTGAATCGAAATTGCATTGGCTTCTTGCTGCTGCTCCTTCAAGGAATCCTCCATTCGGTTCCACAGCCATTGATAAGTTCGGCACTCATCAGTGGCATCAGCGTCCCGGACCCTGTCAATGTGCCTACGCATCAATGGATGTCTCTTCAAACGATCGTAAAGCCATTTTGCAAGTAGCTTAGGTTCAGGTTGATCTTGGAAATTGATTTGCCCTAGAACCCAAATGACTTTGTCTCTCCATAATCGAAGAGCGGCAGCATTGTCTTGCGGTGGGGGAAGATTGTACAATTCAAGTGCTGTAGTGATAGCCCCAGCGTTACGATCTACATCATACTCACTACCTACCATGTTGAGCATGACCCTACCTCTAGCCTCAACACCTGACGTGTCACATGACTCAAGGTAAGACTGGAAACGTACACCAAACGAAGACCTCAAATGTTCAGGTTTGCACAAAGCAGCGGCCAAGACACGATCAAATCTAGGGAAATCTCCTGAGCTAACCTTAAGCTCGTGTTTCTCATGCTCAGTCCTAGCTGTCAAAGCTTTACTGAACCAGGCTAATACTGCCCCGTTGGTTGACCTGTCAAAACTCATGACACTCGTTCTCAAAGTGTTTTTCCAACTGCGATATGAACCGGCATCAGTTGGTAAAGCAGGGATCTTGAAGTAATGGAGGTCTTTCAGTCTCAAAGAAGATGATTCCAAATCCTTATCCCCATCTTTGGAACTCTTTGCTTGGCTGTCATGCTCATGGCTGTCATGGTCTGACTTCTCATCTTCCCCAAAAAGATCAAAATAAATTCCTGGACCCTTAGGTTGACCTGGAACACTCCTGGAACCTGTTGGTTGACCTTGGTGGCCCTGAGGACTTTTTGGAGGGCTTTGGGCTTGCGCTTTGGGACTTGTATCTGGTTCATCCCACCGTTGATCTTGTTTCAGTTGTTGAAGCTCTGCATGCACATCCTGAATCAATTCTCTGTCTTGTTTGAGGTCTGACTGCAACACTTGAACAATACCTTCCAAACTCTGACATCGATTGGCTAAGCTCGGGACGTCAACTTTGTGAAAACGTTCCATGTGCGGCAACATGCTAGACAAAGTTTTCTCAATTTCGGTGATTCTGGCATTGATGGTACTTTCCAAGCTTCCCGTGACATTTTGGGTCACATTGGTCAAATTTGATTTGAGTGACTCAATTTCTCTCATTGATTCTTCCAACTTGAGATTCAACAATCTTTCTCTTTCATGTGCAACACCTAGAGCGGCTTCCCTTGCTAACAAGTCACTTCGAAGTTGTGACACTTGTGACTCGAAATATGCATTAGCTTCAATCACCTGTGACCTAGCCTGAAGTACTACTTGAGATGCTTCATTCCTAGCACTAGTGACTGCACCCACAGCTTCCGATACAACATTGGGATCCAACCCTTGATGTGCAACAAACTGCTGGACCGTTTGGTGGACTTGCCTCGCGTCTTGAAATTGTTGGGTAGTTTCATGGACGTTCCATTGTCTGTTGTCCTGAACGTGTTCCTCCCTGGTCAAGCTTAAACTTTGTTGGGGTGTGGTTTCCACAAACCCAAAAGAACCAGGGTAAGAACTAAGATCAGGGCCAAGTGTAGAGCTAGGTGCCGGACCGGAATTGGGATTTGGGTCGAACACTTCAATTCCCATAGGCTCGGGGTTTTGAGAACTCTGTGACATCATTTCCCTCCAAGACAACCTACTCCTACCTAATTCCTTAGAACGAGGTCTAGGCAAACCGGCACTTTGCGCAGGTGAAGAACCTCTTGAAGGAGAATTTTTCAACTTCAACGATCCCTTTTTGGGAGCTTTGGGGGTAGAATGAGAGGATGATGATGATTCACGGCTTCTATTCCCTGTTGACTCAACACCTCCTACCAAACCTTCAACTGAAGAACTCAAATTTAAGCTGTCAGGACTGCCTGAGTTAGATGATTGCATACGAACCCCTGAAACTCGGAAAAGAGTTCTGAACAATCACTAAGCGGCCAAGCGTCTAATTCTCGCAAAGAGCCACACCCAACTTTGGAGAAGAGTACTCGCGAGGTTGAACCGACCTCTGCACGTAATCCAGGCACTCCTTGATTGTCGAGCAACACTGGTAGTGTCTATGCAATCTCCTGCTGTACCAGATCCCTTCGACACCTTGGTTGTAGCAAGATTCTAGCACGCTCTCCTTGTCGTCAACGTGCACTGATACAGCTGAAGAAACGAGCTCCCTCTTTGCTTTGTCGGATGTGATGAGAACTCTCACCAATTGCTCCTTCCGGATTCCCAGACTGTGCAGTTTCTGATTCAATTGAATCACCGCCCTCTTCAAATCTTCACGTCTTTGACTTGAGTCTCTGCCTCTCTCCCCGATGTATGAGACGATTGACAGAAAATGTTTTGGGCTGTGAGACAAGAAGTCAAAAATTGCCTGTCGATTCACCGATCTGATTCCTTCGTAGCACCGTCCTCCTGCAAACTCGTTGTCAAGTGTCTGATGGAAATCCAAGCTGGCTCGAACTTCTGTCACAGGCAATGAGATTGCTGGCGCAGTAACCTTCACACGAGATGGTCCAAGACGCTGGTCGGCTGTAATCTCTTGGGACAAAGACTGAAGAACACTTGCCTGAGAAGCTGCAGATGACGGAAGGTTGGGTGGTTCGTCCTCCTCTACTTCCACAGACACGAACTCTTTCACGGGGTCCAAGCGAGAAGGAGCAGAGCTAAGAGATCGAACACTGGATGTGATCACTTCGACAGTCTCTACTTCACACTCTTGCGCAGATCTCTGGCTACCGTAGTTCGGGCGTTCTGTCCGCCACTCTTTCGGTGTTCTCTCTCCTTTTACTGTCTGTTCCCAGAGTTGTTTTTGCCTTTTGGTCTTCTTACCACCTCTTTCACCTCTCGGGCGTTTTTCCGCCACCTTGTTCAAATTCCTACTACACTGTCAAATGTAGATATGGTAAGATGTCAAGGCTGTGCTAGATGCACACACAGAAAAACGTATGGCGTGGGCTTAAGCAAGGCTCTTAACCACTTAATGCACGAAACCTCTCTAAACCAAAGGTAGTGCAATCTTTTGATGACCCTTGAGCCAAAGTGTTGTGGGTACATTTGACCCATTGTGAATCCTTTAAGATTACTACACTGCAAGTAAACTGTGTTACTATACATGAGGCATANATTACCCCAAAACAGTTTAAGTGAAGAGGAGATTAAAAAGCTAGGAAATATATGGAAATCCATCATTCGTTTAATGAAACTTGACTCAAGGTTTTTTTTGGGGGGGGAGGCCGCTTTTTGTTGAACAATTGATTTTTTTCGGCACTTTCCAGGTGAATCTTGTGCCAAGAATCATACCAAAAACCCCACCCGAAACAAAAAAAACATCCCCCCAAAAAAAAGTCACCGGTCCACTTCCTTTCCAGTACATTTTATGTTGCGATTTTCGAGTTTCCAGATTTTTTGGTTAAAAACCCCCAAGCTGTTTTGGTAAAAAAAAAAACTGAAGAAGTTCTCAGCCGAAGGAACAGATTTGAAAGGCGGTACCAAAGGTCAAGACATTGGGTTCCAAGGATCCTGGTGTTCCAGGTGCATAAGGGTGAGGTAGATGAGGTGGCCCCCCCCCCCCGTTTTAGTGGAGTTTTCCGTATTTGTTTGTTGTTCCCTTAATTGTTGTTTTTCTTCCGAAGAGAAGGGGAACAACATCCAATAGCAACAACAAGAACAAGTCATTACAACAAATGAAGTTGCGAAACAACAACTTAAATACGAACTGCCAACAACTAACAACTAACAACCACAACTAGTTGGTGGTTTCAACCCCCTTGAAAAATATTCGTCAAAATGGGTTCATCTTCCCCAAGTTTCGGGGTGAAAATAAAGAATATTTGGAACCACGACCTAGACAACCACAAGGACAAGTACAAGTTGATGCCATGTCCTGAAAACAACTTTGGCAACAACTCCATGGAACTACGCCATTGCTCCGCATCACTGCCTGCAAGCCGCCGAAGGGGTTGGAAGTGACCATGGGTTGGACAAATTATATCGTCCAATTGGATCATTTCCCAAAAAAAATCGGGGTGAACATAAAAAATATTTGAAACAACCAACCAGATTATCATCTTGGAGTAGATTCTACTCTTTAGAAAATTCTGTAGATGTACCTCCCGAATTTTAACAGCTTTTTCCTAGAATATGATGATTTCAACTACTACCTTACCTTTTTGGGATGGTAAAAATTCCAGGGGCGAACTGCTAAACTTCCAGGGTGTAGTTGTCTTTCAAATCATATTTCCATTCCACGCTCTACTCTGATGGGAAGGCTGACCTTTGGAATTCCGAAGGTCGATTCCGGGTGGATAGGTGGCAACAAGGGCCCATTCTCAGATTCCATAAGATCATAGTACAAACCCGAAGTTTAACAGTTCGACCCTGAAAGATGATGGTTGGAAGACTACTTTCCTTTTGGTATGGTATATTTTCAGGGGCTATGTTAATCTTCCAGGGGGTAGGATAAGAATAGAATTTTCATAGGTAGCTCCGTAAGATCTCAAAGCCTGAAATGCCATGTCATGCTTGGAACGTGGTCCCCGTTACTGGGAGCTGTTTTGCATCCCAATACCGTATAGTTGAAACAATCAGGGTTCTACTCCCTAAAAACTAACACAGCATAAGATGACCCTATGTGGGAGAATTTTGCTTTGTGATTTGTTGCTCTTTTTGGGGGGGCCTTTTTCGGTCTATTTGCAAGTAGACAAAAACGTTGCAAAAACTAACAGTTTGCCAAAAGGAAATCTCATCTCAACCATTGATTTTCAAGTGCCAAAATGCTGGCACAGTTTCAGTGAGAGTAAACCCTAAATCAAAACATCAAACCTGTGGATATTCAAGCTTGAGGGTGTATTTCTCAGGAATGTTTATATGGTATACCGGTATACCTGGAATCCGGATCGATGGATATCGATGGCAACTCCCATGGATGTCTTGGGAAAATCACCCCTTACGAAAAATCCTCATTGAAGACAAGGGAAAATCATCTTACAAAAATGGACTTTGCATCTGATATGTTTATTACCAGGAGGGTGCATATCATTTTTGGAGGGATGTTTCACCAAGACACACGCACGACAGGCTGCCGTCAACGCCGCCAGCTCGGCGGCACGTTGACGTCCGCTGCGGGAGCCCTTGGGAAAATAGCCACTTTTTGAAGGGTAAAAAACGTCTATTTCCTTGGCCCAAGCAAGTAGCTTGGCGCAAAGTCCTACGTATACAACAGTGAACTATATATACAGTAGGCCTGAATACCACGTTTTTCCTGTAGCAAGTAGAAATTTCTCAGTTCTATTTGTCGAGTTTCCCATCTTGGCTCTAACTTCGCAGGGTTCAAGACTTACCTCCAACCCAACATTCATAGAACTACCTGACCTACTATGGCAATCTTCTATTACCCTCCAGGGAACGAGAACATATACCAACCAAAGGGGGCAAGGAAAGTCCATGATGGACTCGGATATGATGTTTTTCTGCCAAGAATGGGTATATCAATTCCCACATGGATCAATGGGACTTTTACAGTATATGTACCTACATTTAGGTTATCCCCGGTTTGTTTTCACAAAAAATGCATCCAAAAACACCACGAGTGGTTTTCATCGGTGCCGAATCTCCCTGTTCGACCCTGTGACCCTGTGGCCTCGGATGAAGGATTGACATTGTCCCGCAGCAAACGTTCTAAACGACCTTTCTCCAACAATGTCAGCACATGATGCCATTGAAGTGCCCTGCACAAAGACCGGAGTTTCGAGGTTTTTTTCGAAATTGTGTTTTTTCTAAAAATGTATGTGTTTTCAGTGAATCATCATAGTGAATTATAGTAAAGCATGATGTGTCAAATATGTTGATTATATTCAATCATATAGAGTATTGACCTTGAAATATCATCATTGTATTGTGAAAACGTCTAGTCATAGTTTAATTTCATCAATATGTTGTACGGTACTTGGTTTGTAGATCCAGAAGGATTTCCCTTATACGGTTGTAACATCGGCTTCAAGGGAAAAGTAACCTCAAACAAATAGATGTTATGTTTGTACACCTGACAACCTTTGGCTGGGAAGCAAAAATTCCATAAAAACACAGGGTAGTATATTCCCCTATGAGTTTTATGGATGATACTACCCGTAGTCCCTATTTCTGCACATCCTCTATGAGTTATATGGGTAGTATAATCCCGGGTAGTATCCCCTATGGGTTATAATCCCATCTTTAGATATTTTTAGTTCCTTTTGAAAAAAAAACATCCCCCCTGCAGTTCCTACACCAGAGTCCCCTTTTCTCATCATCTCAAATAGATGACGCATCTTGGTTTGACCCAGTATCTCTGGTTCCAGTTCCTGAATTTCCGTTGAACAAAAAAAAACAAAAAAAATCCCCAAATCATCTGGTTGAACAAAAATCACCCCAAAAAAACAACCGCCTTTCACAGGCTAATGCACAAGCACTCAAGGAGACTGAAGTTGGAGATGGCATTCTCACCATCGCCTGTAGGAGGGGGGAGTTTGGTGGAGATAAAAAAAAACATGTTGAGGTTATGACTCATAACCCTACCCAATGAAAGAAAAAACAACACATATCTCTGGAAAATGGGGAAAAAAGGCATTGAATGAAACAAACTCATGAGGTTTGTGGCCCAGTGTCGACCACAAACATGTCTGAAAACATTCCATCGATGGTTTACAACTGCTTTCAACAAAGCTCACACAACCTGTTAGCAGTTAATTGTACTTTTGTTTGATCATTTGATGGATATCGTTTCTTTACCATTTTTGGGGGGAACCTAAATCCTATCATTACCATGGATTTATTGTTATTTAAGGTGCAGCACACCCTTATTCCTGTCGATGTTCGTAAGACTTGAACGCTATTTGCTCTATCATATCATATCTTAACCCTAAACGTGTTGAAGCAGTCCTCCTGTTCTTTGGATGCAAGTTGGGCGCTTATATACAAACCCCCGCGGTGGGGCACCCCGGACCGCGCTTTTTTTAACCAAGCGCAAATGACTCTCGGCGCTTCCGGCTGTTTCCGAAGCTGCCGTTGTGGTGGGACGTTTCTTGGACATACTGCGTTCCGGAGAGTCGAAAGACCTTAGGATAGGGAAGTGTTGCAACATGATTTTGGGTTGTTTCACACCATCTTTTGTTATAATTTCATGTGATTATGGACTGCATATTCATAGTAAAACACCAACTTGTATAGTTCTTTGGGTACCCTTCCTCCCCTTCCAAGGAAGCCCAAAGGCAGATGAAGTTTTTTTTTGAATCCCCAAGCCTAAAAACGCAATGGTGATGAGTAGTACCGGGAAGAGGGATAATCCAGGCCCTAGTCATGAGTGAATAGAACCTGATGAAAGAATCATAGTTGATTTCATTTGGGGTGAAACAAAACATGCTGGTAAATACATCATACTTCCTCAATTTTTCAATCTTCTAATCTTCATTGAACATTTAAATGCTTCTAATCCATTCCATACCCCCCATCAACAACTGGCTAGTATCTTGTACTCAAGATCTTCTACATCTACTAATCAACTACCAAAACTCATCATGTTCTCAACTACTTCAACTGCGATCTGGCCAAATTATAATATTTCAAGTGAAATAAGGGGTCCCATTTCCCTTCCAAAACGCTACCAAGATGCTTAGGTAACCGATGAGCTTGGTCCAAATCCGCATGTAGTTGCACCAAACGTCGGGCCAACGTATAGGCACGACGTTTGAAGGCCACACGCAAAGGCGTTGACCCTGCGACGTTTTGTGTGGGTTGAGCTTGGGGCCGTCCAATCGGTGGTAACAATTTTCCACCAAACATCTTTAAGTGAAACTAAAGGCACCAATTTCATTAAAATGTAAGTTGAGTTTAAGGCGCCAAATTCAAAAAAAAATACATGATTCAGAAGGGCAACTAAAGTGATTCAAATCAAAATCACTCAAACACTTCACTTATACCCTCATTTTCTGTTGAAGAAAAGAAGCCGAAAAAACAAGAAATCAGGTGAAGACGACGACCTCCATGGATTTCCATCAACACTTGGAACTCTGAAGACTTCGTAACTTCACCCCAAACACAAGGCGAAGTACATGTACCTTGTTTGTACTAGTGTACATAACACAAAGCCATCAAAGACCTGCCAAAAAACTCACTCTCAAACAAAACCCTCACCATCACTTAAGAATCAAACCTTTCAACAAAAACAGATCCCACTCATTAAAAAAAAACGAACAAACAAAAAATTAAGTTCACCCCCACTTGTTGTTTTTTTACAAATCACCCTATATTTGATGTGTAGTTTGTTTCAAAAATCTCTCAGATTTTTCCTACCCCAAAATCCGCTGTCCACCGATTCTCCACCTTTCCAATCGGCTCGATCCAATGGAGCTCGTTTGGTCAAGAGCAGTTGAGCCACGCTGAAGTGATTCATCTTACCTTTTTCCGATGTCGAACCAAACGTCATTCCCGTTGGTGGGAGAAAATACATGTTCCCCCATGACGGATGCCCATGGGATGAACGGTATATTCACTATACATGAGGATCCCATGGGACGATTGCATGGTTTATTTAAACCTACACCTACATGCATTTGGGTTGATGTTTTAATGGGTACATGTAGGTAAAATATACCAGTCCCATGGATTTTTTATGGGGTACTGTAGAATCGTTCCGGTTTCGCGGGGTTCGGGGGTGGTTCCGGAACTGGCGATTTAATATCTTCCTTGTGACTGGAAGCTTGCGGGAAAGTTGTATGCCGGGGTGGGTGGAAACCGTTGGGTTTCCAGGCACAAGAATCAACTCATGTGGTAGGAAATGCGGCTGGAATGGTGACAAAAGTCCAGAGTTTTCAAAGGGAGAGTGTGGTGTTGACTTTGTCATTGTTGGGTGACACATTTTCATAGCTTGCCAATGTTTCAAGTCAAGTCATGATGAATGATAAACACCTGCTGATTTGACAGGGCAGTTCCAAGCTTTGACAGCACAAGGTTTTTCCCCCCACTTGTAGGAAGTGTTGTTTCTGCATCTCCACTATCTTTTGTGATGCTCCCCATCCAAATGAAAAAAATATGAATACCCCCAACCCATCCCAAACCTTCAAACGTCATGTCATTTGTGTTGACTGGACAACTCAACTCTTTGATGGAGGGGGTTTTAACAATTCTCATCCGCAGAGGTTTGGGGCCTCTTTACCAAAAGAACAAAGGGGTTGCTGAACCCCAAAATTATGGTAATTTTAACAAAAAAAATATCACCGGGGGTTCCTGTAACCCCAAATCCCATGGTTGAAAAAAAAAACATCTGCCAACCAATTACAGAAAAAAAACACCAAAAAAACTTGTCAATTGAAGCTCCGGGAACGGTTCGTCCATATCCCACCAAAGGGAAAATAGCCGAGAAATATCGAAAAAACATAATCTTCAAACATACCTTGGGTGGGGGATATGTTGGTTCCTAGGAGGATACTCTTGTTGAGGTCCACCCAACCAACTGATGTACCGAGGCACAGGTTAGATGCAAGGCTGTTGCACCATGTATATCGGTTGCATCCACATTAGCATGTGCATCCAACAAATGACGTGCCACCTGTGATTTTGTGTGGACCCAGTGTTGTTGTTGAACGTTGTGGGACTGGAAAGGACATTGTGTCATACTTCAACCCTAGCGGTTGCCCCCCCAATTCCTGTTTCCAACCAACAAAAATCATGATCTCAAAGATGTTTTTTTCTTCCGATACATCTGGTGGGGTTTTCCTGGAAAACTGTCCTAGACGTATGTTTTCATAGTGGTCCTTCCACTATATGACACTATGCAGCTTGGGTGGTCGTTTCAACCAAGTTGAAAAATACTAGTCAAAGTAAAACACATTTCTCCCATGACATGAAGGGGGTAACAAAAATTTACACCTAGCTTCAGTTATTCTGGGCAAATTGCAAACATATTCCCAAACAAATCGGACAACACTTCGAGATTATCCAGAAGTCAGCAACAACAACAACAACAACAACAACAACAACAACAACATGACACCATTACCACCTTCCCATCCTCTTGGAAAATTACGAGAAAAAAAATCATCCCAAACCTGCATTGGTTGGGAATTTTGGGGACCAAAACATCCGGGGCATCCAAAAGCACCACCATTTGGGATGACCAACCCTTTGGCAGGTTGCTATGAACTTTGCCCAGGTTGAGATGTTTTTTTTTTCCCATGAGGATGTGAACAACGCTATACCCACCTGAAGTTTAACAGCTGGCCCCTGAAAACATACCGTCCCTATAGTCTTCCAACCATCATTTCTAAGGGGTTGGTTGGCTGTTAAATTTTGATGCTGTGATTTGCGACTCTCCGGAAGTTGACGTCCTTGCTGTCCTTCAAAATCTGCAAAAAAAAGGCACCTCTAGATGTCCTTGTTGTGATGCGAGGTGTAAAGGTGTTTGTTGATGCAAATCTTCTTGATCCTTGGATCCAGTAGTTGGTACCAACAAGGTGGGCCATAAGGTAGGGTGAAATAACCTGGCCATTTATAGGGGTTATAACTCCATTTCTATATCTGTGGTAGGGGCCCACCTTGTAACAAGGAATTGATTTGAGGATATGTTTTGTCAAAAATAGAATGGCTAAAAAACGAGACGTCTAGAGAAAGTTATAACAGGAAAGTTGGCATCAAACAAGAATTCAAGATATTCTATATAGAGGAATTGTATCAGGAATTGTGCTGCACATGTTGGGAGAGTAGCTTAGCAGTTATGTTAGAATAGTGTTTTTCATCAAATCTTCCATCATGTGGACATACACCAAGCAAATATCATGCGGTACGTGGTGGCAGTATTGATTCTACCCTGGAAAACTAGGAACAGCATCGACTCAAAGGTACCTGAAAGGGAGGGGACGTCCGTGTGAATTCCTACAGCCGGTGCATGTTTTCGAATATATAAATACACTGTAGCAACAAAAATAAGGGTTTATAGTTTATATAGGGTATATCACCTCCTGTCAAATTTTTTGGCTATTTTGGGCATCTGTGTAAAATTTCAGGTGGGTAGCGGGTAGTATACTATTTGTATAATAGATATACGTAGAGTTATATAGTCGACCAAACAAACAAAACTTGGACAGAAAGAGACCAAGTCGTGCAGTTTGGAAGGCAGAAAGACTGTGTATGGCATAGAGTGTTCTTTTATGTAGGCAAATATGTGTAAAAACATGTGAAAAGAGCATTCTCACATTCATCTGAAAGAACTTGACGGTTGCAATTCCCAGTTTGTATAGCTTTTCTTTGAGTATTTGTTTTTCCTTCCTCCTTACCTTTCAACTGTCCCATCAGCATGGAAATTAAAAAACTAGACTAAAACTATTTGGTCACAGGAATCCGCTTCCGGATGACTGAATATTCGGTGCTATTAAAAAATCAGAAGCCGGGATTGAACTTGCCGAACTTGCCTGTGATGTTTAACATATCATATCAGCTGAAAAGGGAACAAGTCAAAAGGAAAATAACCTTCCAACCATCACTTTCGAGATCAGTAGACTTGGGAAGTTTGTTATGTTTTTGCCTTTCGCCCCTGGGACCAAAAAATAGCCCATTCATTTCATGGTAGAGAGGTTACTCATCCGCCCATGCTAAGGAACCTTCACTGCATCATCTACGTGGTTCCTTCCATCATAAATCACGCTTCCAGTTGGGAAGTCTCTCCCACGTAAACAAAATTTCCCTTTTTGTTTAAAGAACGCGTTGAGGTCATGTTTTTCATTTCCACGACAAAACTGCATGCTTCAGAAAAAAAGTACTCTTTCTCCATGGAAGTGGAAAATAGCTATATTTGAAAGGTAACTACTATTGGAGGGACCCATTTTGGACTTCCATGATTATGGGAGGAAGTGGATCGTGATAGGGAAAAC
This sequence comes from Breviolum minutum Mf 1.05b.01, assembly GCA_000507305.1. Classification (NCBI taxonomy): domain Eukaryota; class Dinophyceae; order Suessiales; family Symbiodiniaceae; genus Breviolum; species Breviolum minutum. The sequence goes on along the minus strand of DF242932.1, from coordinate 30,671 downwards.
CCTCATCCATCCATGTCAGGTCGGTTGAAAAAAATCATCATCGGAATCCAAAGGCTCCAACTGAGCGCCAGCAGAGATCAAAGAATCCAACCTGGGAGAGACATCACCAGGTTGGAAGCACCCGAAGCGGTTCCACATGGCTGGGCATCTATAGTTGTTGGATATATGTTCAAGCCATGTTGTAGAAAATATATGCAAAGAGTCAACATAGGAACCTTCCAGGTAACACCATGCAGTGTTTTTGGTGGCAATTCACTCCAAGAAATGCAATACACATCTCCTCCTTTTGGCACAACTTCTCTGTATATGTATAAAGTTTGAAATATACGCTTTCAAAAGGCCCAAAGTATGAAACGGTGGACAGGTCTGTGGAGGATCATCGACTAAAGGCTCGGCAAAGGGTATGTCTGCCTTCGAAAAAATTGACACCGAAAACATCCCGAATCCGTTGTTTAAAATTTCATCATATTTTTTCGAAACACTTGCTGTTCCCCATAAATATCGACTTTTCGCAATACTACCCCACACAAATATACTTATACCTGATCAACCAACCTTTGCCATCATACCAAAAAGATTAACTCTGGTAATTAATCCTACCGTTTTTGAACCTAGCAACACCGGTAAATCGCCATCCTCTGCGGCTAAATGTAAGGGTGCTGCACCACGATCCGAATCAACTTGGTTTAAGTCTGCCTGTGAGGCATGGGTTTCCAGGCGCTCAAGAGATGAGATTTCCTTCTCTGTCTTTCTTGCTCTAATGGATCTAGGTTGACGTTTTTTTGCTTGTTGTTTTTACAACCAAAAATCTGATTGATGGTTTGGAGATGAACACAAATTGCAGAAAAAAAACTCAGGGTTCTTCTTTATGAGGTATCAGCTAACATACAGTAGGTCTACTTGAAATACATTTTTTCTCGTGTTTCATGTGCATCAATGATGTATACTGGCATTTCAGGCTGCCAACCACGACTCGTTCTTGTTGGAGAGTTCCGGATCAATGGAAAAATGTTCTGAAGATTCAAGGTGGCGTTGGTTGAAGTTGGTTGTTTCTTGTTTTTTACAAGCTGATTTATTGTTTTTTGGGCAAAAAACCTGGGAGATGGATGTAAATTCACTGTAGATTTTGAGTGACTTGGATTTGTGTTCCACAAAAATTGACTCTTTGAATGATTTCTGCCATGTGTTTTTCTATCTACGTTCTTTGACTGCACAATATCATCTTAAAGTCAATTTTTCTGGACATTTTCCGAAGATGTTACAATTGAAGCTTGAAAAATCATGGTGTGAAGATACATCAGCATCACCCCAAAAGCTAGATGAACTGAGTACCAATACCATCCAACATCTCAGATGTTTTACCCCCCTGTTGTAGTGCCTGATGCTGTATCAATAGTTGAAGACTTTCCAGTTGCCCTTCACGTGCTGCCATATACCTTACAAGATGGTGGCTGCAGCGGCACATGGGTTCCACAATTTGTCACAAGCAAACATATTATTTGTTGATACTCCAGGGAATGCATCGTGATACTGTAGATGTTGCAGTAGTTACCATAATTCGCCTTTTGTTTTTTCGTGATTAAAACAAAAATTCTCGACAAAACCAACGGCAAACATGTCCTTGGGCTATTTCTAGCTACAACAACAAACAAAGACAAAAACTCCCCGAACATATCACCACCAAACACAACAACACCCCAAACAACCAATTCCACCACCAATTTAACGGAAAATCCTCCTCTCCTGTGCCATCAACTTCCAGCTCTAAGGTGCAATGGGCTGATACCATCCAAGGGATGCACTTTATTCATCTCCGCCTGAGCCTGGACAATTAATCCATCAACAGATTTTTGTGTCCAAATGATAAGAGATATTGTAGATCAGATGTTTTGTTGGGTGTACACGCTAAATATGATATAATATATGATGTATTAAAATCTAAAAGGGAGTAATATTAGTGATAGTATTATATAGACATATCATATCATATCATATCATATCATAGCATATCATATCATATCATACTGTATCATATCATATCATATCATATCATATCATATCAGAATCATATATCATATGTATTATATACATATTTTTTTACAGCCCTCCGAACTTATCATCAGGTCGTTCAGATTACATACCTCCAAAAACCAATGATGGACGTCAATGACCGGTTCACCAATTCTTGTAGTAAACAATAGATCGCTGACTGTACTGGCTGTTTTTGTTGATGTTTTTCAACACCTGCAAGGATTTTTGTTCAACAAAAAAAAACACACATCTCAAGACTCAACACTGATAAAAATGGCGCCTCCAATAATAACTTCACAATCTCTGGATGTCCAAAACGACAGGCCACCTGACGAATCCAACCCTCTATGGTGGGGGTGTCCTGAAAAAGGTGATCGTGATCCCTGTTCGAATCAAGGGTTGAAGATTCGTTGAAGTTTTGTTAAGGAATAAACCCAACCCCAACCAAATATATGGAAATTTCGCACAAAGAAATCACCTCCAAGTTGTCAGTAAGAAAAAAAGCTAGCATCCAGTTTGATCCCGGTCTCAACATGGATTTTCTGAAAAATCCATTCATCCAGGTTCTGTATCTATCTCAAAAAACTGTGTTGAGTGACACCCTTCCATTTTTCTGCCACCTTTGTTGAATTCAAAAACTCTGGGAATCTTCCATTTTTTCCACTGCGAAAAGAGAGTATGTACACATCACCAACAGAGGAAGTTTCTGCTCTGAGGTGGCCGAAACTAGCTAAGAGTCCATGATGTTTTTATGCCTACCAAAAATGATCCACTACTTGAAGTATGTCTGGGTTTTTATAACAGAATGATGTTTCTCTAAATGTCATTTAACCCGCCCGGTCCGTTTTTTTTGAAGTCACCAGCATTCCATTCATGAAAAATGCCCGCAGGTCCAGGTGTATCTCCAAAACTCTAGTGGCATCTTTGGGGGGAACGTCCTTGATCTTTAACTACCACCCATATGGATGCTTAGTGTTGGGACGTTCATCATCCCAAATGAATGCATACAAATCCACTAGTATCATGAAATTGCAAATGCTTCAGTGATTATTATCAAGTGTGTTATACATATAATATTTCACATACAATTGTCATATTTCACATACAATTCCCTATAGTTCTATAATTCCTATATACATACTCCCTTTTGTATTCCATAAATAATTATGAACACCCCCCCCTTTCCTTCCTTTCTGGACAACCCTCGATTTCCTTCGGGTTGTTTCGTTGCAGTGGCCACTCCGAACTGCTTCGCCAAGTTACATGTAGAGGCGTGTGACCTGAACCACCCTTCAAAACGCCGAAGACCTCGCGGAATTGTTTGATAAACAAAATTCATTGATCCTGGGGAAAGGATCCACAAACATATATAATGGACCAAAAAACTGGTTCGTTTTGTTGGAGGCAAGGGTAAAACCCGGGTAGAATATGAGTGACGACGAACAAGAGAAGTATGTAATTTTTGTTGAGTTGATCTTTTACAAATGTCTGTAGGCGAAAAACATGATATATGCAACACTAGTTTGTGCTCTCAACCCATCTGAAAACATATGCGCGTCAAAATGGGATCTTTCCCCGGTTTCAGAAAGAAGGGTTACAAAGATATGTTGAATTCGCCACCTAGAATATCAGTCTATACAGTCTGCATCTGAACACAAATTCAAAATCCAAAGCTATCCAACTATACTCCCAAGACTTTGTGCGCGTTTCTCTTTCCAACAAAAAAAAACCTATTACATCAAAAGTTCTTTAAGTATCTTCCAACCAACGTTTGACAGATATTCCCCCCATGATTTCCAAGCTGAGTCGCCGGAAGAGTCGTATCCAACTCGCACCGAGCTTCAATCAATAAACGACATGAAGTCACGCTGTTGCGATAGGCAACACCTCGGTTTGGCGGGACGGAGCGAGGCGAGTTCCGTTGGAGTTTTGTTTGGGATGTGTTTTTTTTGTTGGAAGGTGTGCCTTAGATTTTTGAGATGATAGATGTTCCTAGATGTCACACCCGTAGACCTCCTAAATATACATAAATATACACATGTTAATCAGAGTAGAGTAGTAATTAATTCACATTTTAAAAAAAATCTTCAACATAGAGAGATTCCCTGCCGCCCAGTTACAATGCAACGCAGTTTCTTGATGCTTTCCCAGGAGATTCGGATCACAGGGTTCTTGCAAGAAACCTTGGCTTACCAAATGGATCGAAAAAAAGGAGCACCATTGTTCCAAGGTCAGGTAGATAGATGTAGTACACCCCTGAAATTTAACATGGAACCTGAAAATGAGCCCCTGGAAGAGGAGATTCCTACTAGAAACCATCATTTTCAGGTTCCATGTTAGTTTTCAGGGGGATAATTTCAATCCATCTGGAAAAATACACGCAAGTCACATCAGATCGAATCTCCCAATGAGTTAGTAGGGTTTTCACATTATTCACAAATATTACAGTATTTCCAACCAAAAAAAATCGTCACTTTTAGTGGCTCCTTTCATCCTTGAACAGGGAAGAGGTGGATAAAGATGACTGAAACTTTGTCATGAGTCAACAGAGTCAACTAAAGTTTAGTGGATCATCCCTTTCCAATCTAGGAGATTGCACCAATCTCAATGTCAAAAAAAATCAAAACAAAATCCCTATATATGAGGGTTGTTCTAAATTCTTTCATCTGGAAAACGTCATCTTCGCCAAAAAAATTTTTCTTTCGCCGAACTTTCGCGAACTCCATGTTTCTCTTTCGCGGTACATGATGATATCCTGAAATGTATTATCCCACGAGCCGCCGAGTGAAGTTGGATTTTTTTGGCCAAGTGCTCACGGGTCAGTTGTTGTCACTGCTGCTGGCTTCACTGCTGCTGCTGCTGCTGCTGCCTTGACTGCTGCTGCTGCCCGGCGCATTTTCCAGCAACCGTTGCCACTTGTCCCGCCTCAACTTCAATCTTCTGGCCATGCGAGCCGCAGTGTTTTGCCATTGACTGCAAGATGTTGGCTTGGGAACTTGCCGCTTTTTGTGATCATCTCGCCTTGCAAGGATGCTGTTGGTTTCCCCACGAGCAGGTTTCTGCTGCAACCAATTCCGGTTAGTGAAGTAGCCTCGTCTCCACGTTCTGTCTTCGATGGGTTCTTTCTGCAATACTGCCACGTGAGGCTTTGCTTGGATAGCGCCAACAGCAACGTCGGAAAACACCAAATATGCACAACTCCCGTGTCTTAATTTATCAGGGCCCCGTATTATTACTACACCAATGTTTGGGAGTTGCGCCATCTACGTTCACTATCCGGTCCAGCTTTCCTGTGTAGCTTCTTGTTGCACCGGCCCCTGCACTTCCGCAGTGGTACTACATACCCCACATAGGCACACCTGAAAAGGGAAACCATAATCAATAGCACCATCAAGGCCAAACACGGCAACCCAAAAGGCAAACAACATGCATTATACACCGCATACTTTCTTCCAATGCATCCCCCCAACATGAAAAAATAGCTGTGCAAGTACGGGTTCACCTCAGACGATTGAGGTACCACATTGGTTGAGGGCTTCAGCATTTTTTGGTTACATATATCACATATATATATATATATACAAAAAATATTATAAAAAAAATAAGTATTTATAAATAAAAATGTTATAATATAAATGCTTGGAACTATATATATATATGTTGCAGTGGCTATCTATGATTTAAAAAGGCTACTGTGCAAAACCTTTTGTAAACTCTCACATGTCTTTAACACAAATTTCATTGTTTGTCCAACATCCCCACCGCATCACCGCCGTAGATCTTCCTAGCCACCATTGCTCGTTGCTCCAAGTCCATGGCCCCCGCAGGGAAACGCAAGCCCAACTCTTTGGCAACATCATTTAGCTGCCAAGTAGGCACACGTGCCACTTTCGAAATAGAAAGTTTCGCCATCTCTTGAACCCTTGCACTCTGCAGTCCAAACTGTTTTTTCCCCTGAATTGTATTTGTTACATGTGGGTACTGGAGGCAACCGCTATTGAAGTACTTCCCGGGAATTTGGAACCACAAACACAAACAAGATATGTTGGACAGCTACTGCTTGGCTATTTAATTCTTTTTGGTTGGGTTCCTGCTATCAACGTTCACCTCTGGACAAGCATTTTTTCACACCAATTTGCCAAACTTCAGCTGGCTGTATGTATGTAAAAGCGTGTAAATAACAGGGTCAACTACTTCTCATTTCCCTTCCAAACGCCTAGGATCATACTAAATAAATCAAATTGCTAGATCTGCTAGCTACTCATCCAAATCACCAAACCTTCATATCTGCACATCCAATTGCAAAAGAACATCTATAAACCATTCAAATCAAAGCATTTCAACAATAAATACATATCATTTACAATGCAAAATTAGACATGTTTACATGAACTTTCGCCAAAACTTTCGCCAAAAAAAAAAATTCTTTCGCCATGTCTGAAAAAAACTTTAGCCGAGACTGTTCACTACATACCCAAAGGCTTACGCAAAGGAAACCCCTTTCAAGGACCTTTTGCTCAACTCTCATATATCTAAATCACCAATGTAGAGTGAGGTTGGGTGAGACAAGCTCACATCTCAATGGCCATGTTTTAAGATCCTTCTGTTACGATCCTGTGTGTTTTGCTGTCGTACTACTGGCTTCCACCAGGAAGCTTCAAGATGTATTCCATTCCCGAAGCTCAAAAGCTATCACCGGGGAAAAAAACAAGGACACCAGATCATTACGTAACCAGTTATAAATTACCGGCAGTTGCATTTTCGTCCTTTTGCTCTTGAGCAAGACATGAAACCGAATAGGTACTGTATATCTGTATCTATACATCACCTGAATACAAGAAGTCATCTCAAGTACACAGATTTTGAAGATTTGAAATTTTGTCTACAAGATTTTGTGCAAGTCGAACAGCAAAAAAGATGTCCATGTGAGAATATCCAGCGCCCCCCCAACACAAAACAGAGAAAAACTGTCAGTCTATCCATCCATCCATCCATCAATCAATCAAACTACGTTTAGACACCTCCGGGCTACCAAAAAGATAGAGCACCAAATCACTTTCCAGGTGTATTGCTACGTATTACTATTATAAACATAGATATCTTTCACATAACGTCCATCACATCAATGGGTATTTTCTGCTCTTCTGTGTGCTCAAGTTCCAAACTCAATTTCATTGGTACCACTACCCCACAACATTTGTCCCCCAAAAAACATCAACAAAAGAAAATCAGCGGACCATTCTTCCCACCACTCGGGCCGAAATACGTTCCACGTCCACTGCGCAGTCTTGTTCTGCCGCTTCGAAAAAGCGACGTTGCCTGAGACAACTACTTTTGGGGAGTTGGGTTACTTAGTTGGTCGGGGAGTTCAGCCTAGGCAACTAACAATCTGATGATTTGCTCAGGTTATCTGGTGCTGAACCAACTCTTGATTTTTAAAATTAGTGTGCATATTGTGGTGCTTAGCAATTCTCCAAAATAACAATCACCCATGAATGAATTCTATGATATATTTTATATGATTTACAATTTTAGAACCCTGATGGATAAGTAAATGAGTCCTAAGTCGAAAACTGCTTGGTTTGACACCAAATCCCATAGATTCCCTAAACTTGGCATATAGTAAAATTGGGATTTTACCATACAGTAAAATATTCGCAAAACATCTATAACTTTGCCTTATATGAACTGGTTGGTTGGTTGGTTTTTTCCCCCAAATTACCAAGGCAAGGACCCTCGAACAGGTTGATCCATGGGACTGGTTGATTTAACTACTAATTTCCACCCCCAAAAAAACAACCATTCATGTAGGTAAATATACCAGTCCCACGGAATCTATGGGATGTATTTTCCACAAATCGAGACTCAGTTGTTTTGGATGTTGTTTCTTATTGAAAGAGTGATATCGAAGAAAATCAAAGAATTACTAGAAGTCAATGTTGCCTTGTTCCCTGTCTTCTTAGCAAAATTAGTCTATTCCGACGTTACATATCGTGCTTGTACAATCGTGTACTAAACAACTGGAGGGGTTCCACGACCGGGTCATAGCAATTTTCAATCATCACCCTCGCGCTGGTGTAATTGTTGAATCCTCAGAATTTGTGGAACCAAACCACCGCCACGAAATCATCCATCAATATCCATCAACTATGACAGGGGAACCTTGTATCAAGTATATAGACCAGGTATAAGTCAGGGTTGGTCAATAGATGCAGGACACATCATGTATATCTGTATAGGGTATCCCTCACCCGCTTATCAGTCAAATCAATATAATGGTTGATGATGTATTCATTTGGCACTGATTTGATATGCTCCCTCAGTATGGCACTTGTAGAGTTTTTTATATGCATATGGGGTCTGAAAATAAGCGCCCACATCGCCGGTCAACAAAAACTACTTCTTGCAACAGGGTTTGCTAGGTTCATGTCCCCCTCAAGCAACGGTGGAGATCAAACAACATGCTTTTTTGAGCCTATTTTTAGGGTGATGTACAGCAAACCCCCTTCAAAAAAGGGACATGAATCAATAGCAAACCCTGTGAAAGGAATCAAATCAAAAAGTTACATCATGTCCCAAGACATGATGGATCTTTTATCATAAGGATATTTAAGGATAATCATTCGGACTCGGATTCCGTTTTGTTTTCACCGGTCAAAAAAACGCCAACCGGCGCCCACCGGGTGGGGGTTATGGTGGGCTAACCGGGAAGCGCCAAGGTTTAGGCAATGGGGAAGTTTCAAAACAAATATCCGAAATGTCTAACAGCAACAGATTACAACAATCACCAACCTGCAGCCAAAAACCATTAGTTTGATGATCAAATGTCTTTTTCTGGCAGATTTTGTTTCGTCCTGAAGACTATAAACACTTTAAAATAATGAACAATCTTATGGGACCTCAAACACGCAATATGAACCATCATATTCATCATATGTCTTAGGACCTACGACCAAGGTAGGTCCAGATTGTTTCACTTTCTAAAGACCTTTGTTGTTACTGTATCAGCGATGTGTCCACTGACTTCTTCCTAGGTCAATGTCACATATGTCACATTCACCTGTGATGTTATTCTATACAGATCTACGGGCTGGTTGGGGGTATCGATTGGGTTGGACGGTAGGACCGACGAAAAAACATGCTAATGGTAGCTAATGACTTATAAAATAAAAGACGAACCCTAGTCTTCTAAATACCTCCTGAGGTTTGGTGTTTTAGGTATGTTTTGGGGGTCTAAGTGGTTTGGAGGCCAAAAGAAATTTCGCGATCCCTTGGTTTGAAAATCTCATTGCAGCTGAAGTGCTGTTCCTCCGACAACGGACAAATGGAGAGGATGACCAATTGCAACGTTGCCTGAGACATTCACAAAAGCCACGACTATAAAGAAAGGAATTGTGTTGGTTAAGGTGCATGTTTCTGAAGTGAAGGTTCTATGATGTTTGATGCGGTTGAGGGTTAAGTTGGAATTTAGGTTATTTGGTCTCATGTTGGTTTGGGATGGTTTGGGGATATGTATGCATATTAATTTCAAGGGAAACATTCATTGGAATCTTTCGTTTTCTTGGCGCTGGTTACTGGTTGGCAGCCCAAGTTGTGGCTTTTGGTTCTGTTGCCACATGATGATATCAAGCCACAAGGACTTTCACCCTGACCTATCGACATGCTTGGGGTCATTGGACGTTTAGGATTTGAGATTTGATTTAGATACATTTCGAAAAACAGCTGAAAAAACATCAGGAAAATAAAATACACCACTGCCCCCTCATCCTCCCAAAATCAATTTATTTCCCCAGCATTCCATTTACAAAATCGAATCTCCCTTAACCACAGGGGGTCATTATTATTATTACCAACTTCCCAAAAAAAAGCGTCACTATATACTAAGGAGAAATCCTTCCAAAAAACCATACATTTGCATCAAAAATGGGTCCCAAACTCAGCCAGCGGCTGAATCTTTGCCCAAGTCGCTGGAAGCGTCACCGAGGAATTTTCCTCTAAGACTTCTTGAAGTTGGAAGAGTTTCTGTCGAAATCGCCTCGGGCACAAAGGTGGTTCCGTTTCCATTGGATCTAGGGAGGTCAAGGGAGATCATTGTATGATAAAAACATTAACAATCTGATGATAACATAATCAATTGTAAATATGCGACATTGATACGTATATCTAAGATCTATCAGTGATGCATTATCAACGGTGAATTCACAATACATCATTAATAGGTTGCTGTTTGCATACCATTACGTTCTATCATTCAAGCTGTTTTCCTAAATAAATAATGTTGCAGAATACACGTACAGTAATCCACATGAAGAACTTGTCTACCGAGTCTACCTTATCCCAAGTTCAAGATCCACCTCTCAATCGATTTGGTGCCAAGTTAGTTCAAATATCCAAGTCTAACACCCCAAATCCAACACTTCAAATCCAAGTCCACAAAAAAATCAATGGATCGAAAACAAAAATGGAAAATAACTACTAAACAAAACAAACAAGTCAACAACTACTTACTTGCATACTGAAAAACATCGATCATGCATTTGTGTTTGCTTAAACAAATACATATGATATACTGGTTTTTCCTGGACCCCTCTATATTTTACGTTGTTTTCTTCACCTGGACTCTGAAGAAAGCGCCAAGGTGCGGTTGACCCACAAAGCGCTGCAGTTGCCGTTTGATGGCCTCGATGTTTTGTTTGTCAAGGAATAATGAGGTGTTTGCCCCCATCCCTAAGAATCACTGGTTTTTGGTGGTTGGTTGAACCAACCCATCCTGAAAAAATATGTGCAAGTCAAATTGGAAATCTAATCTTCCCCAAGTTTTAGGGGTGAACATATTTGAAACCACCACCTAGATGAGAATCCGATCGCAAAACTAGGGGAAACTGGAGATCCCAAAAGAACCCTGCAAAAAACAGAGTCTAACTCCATCAAACTGAGAGTTCAATAATTGTCAAGGGCAAAATCAACACTTCAACGAAGAGTTTCCCGATGAATGAAAGGGTCTGACCGAAGAGTCTTGACTTTGTTCCACAAAATGCTTGGAAGACACTACAAGATGGTCTGTCGTGAACAATGATCAGCAAGTCAGAATACAATTTTTCATATCATTTGATTGATGTTCTCCACATTTGAACCCACCCATCGAACTTTGGGATGTGACTACAGTAAGATATGGAACAAAAATGGATGGGAAATCACACCACCACCACCATTTCGACACAGAAATCACACACCCCAACTCCCCGAAGTAGTCCCAATGACAGTGACCGAAATAGGGGCGTTCAAATCGAAAGCCACCTGCACTGCAAGCATGGCCCGTTTGGCTGCATTTACCATAAATATCAACCAAATGTAGGCAATCAATTTGCAATTGGTGAATTTTCATGTAGTTGTGTAACAAAATTAAACGAAGCTGCAATACTCTTGAAGGAATCCTACTGTTGACCTTGAAAAAACGTGTCTCCTCAAGATCTAACGCTCTGTTAACCCACCCGGTCGGAGTGCATTCGGACCAGGATGACTTCTGTGTTGACCAGGTCCGTTGGAGTTGTGAAACATGTTTTTTTTGCAAAGAAGAATCTACAATTTTTTTCCACTGGACAAAAGCATTTGAAAGGGCAAAAATATCACCAGATGTTGATGATTTTGTTTTGATTTAGAGGGCAAGGTATATCCCGCAAATAAAAACCACAGAAGAATCCCCAAATCTTCGATGCCTTTTTCAGCATCTCAAGCGGTGACAATTTGGCCAACATCAAACCCTCCAAACCCTCCAAAACAACTCGACGGAAAACCAACGTCCCCCGGCGGATCCGAATGGAATACCTGAATTTCTTCGGGTGGAAGCACATCTTCTCCCGAAGCCATCCATGTGATCTGCAGCATGGTTTTTCCAATCGAGGAGAGGTTGCCGAGACGGAAGATGATGCGATTTGCCATGCTATGCTGATGTGCTTCACATTGGAAGTAGTGTGGTTGGTTGGTTGGTCGGCTCTTGTTTGATGTTACTTGGACCATTGGTGGGGTTTTTTGTTTTGGAGATGACTAATTAAGAGAAATGCCATGCTGGCACAAAAATATTTCATCAAGATAGACTATGCTAAAATAGGTTCATCATCCAATATCACGCAACTTTTCAAATATGTTAATCTGTTGAAACAAGGAGGAGTAAATTCTGGATATCTTCACGAATTTTGTTGAAACCAAGGGAGTTTGGAGAACCTTGGAACACTAAGAGAATTTTGCAAGAAAAAATCTGTCCGATTTGTAATTCTGGAATATGAATTGAAGTCATTTACTTGTGATGTTTCCCCTACTTCATCAATTTTGCGACCCTTTGAGCTTTGGACAAGCTATATAGTGTTCTGTTAGTATTTCCCTTCAGTTTTGGATCATCTTAAGCTCTATCCAAGTCTTTCCCTGCATTTCTTCCCCAACAAAAAGACATCTAAGGAAAAAACATCTCACCCTGCGCATCTCATGGCGTTTTCCCCGGCGTGATTCATCCACACGTCGTGGCTTGAGAACTAAAACATCTGCTGCAGCGAATCCGCAGGAAGTTTGCATCGTCACCACGGAGAAAAATCCTGGAAATTTTGAAAAATCAAATCCCCATCTTCAATGGCAAATACGAAGCATCAAAAGGTCGATTTTCCTGTTGCCAGCTTAGTTTTTTTTTTTGAAAAGGGTAAATCTGTTCCACCTGTATCATGTAATTATGTTGGACGAGATGTTGAAGATTTTGAAGGTTTTTTTGTTTGAATGCTTAGGTCTTCAATGACTCAAGTCACAAAGTATCCGACAAAAATCCAACAAAACCTGCCAGTGCCGTCTCTGCGTGAAGGATTAGCTTGGGAGCGTCCAGGGTTTCAAGGCAAAATCAACGATGTTTTGATCCAGGTTTTATGATCTTTTTTTCTGTCCCTTGGCGCCTTCATGTTGTTCATCAACCACATGGCTTGCCTAAAACAAAACAACACCCGTTGCAACGGAGTGCTGTTTGGTGAAAGCCATTTGGTGGCATTTTTCTAGGGTGGTTGCAGTGGATTGCCCGAGCTCTTCAACTTCCTGGGGGGTGTAACAGTTACTGGCCCAAAGGAATTCTTGCTGCGTTTAACAGCCCCAATTTTTTGGGGGGTCCCTAAAGCAGACACATCTTTGGAGTCAAGAAAAAGGCAAACTATGAAACACTACTTCAAAAGTAGAATCATTGGGTAAGAATCCTATGGGTCCTACTGTTGATGTTGCAAAAAAAAATCGCTAACCAGTTGATATGGTCAATATCCCACTATGTACATGGTCTTGTACATCCCAGGTGGTGCAGGAATTCTTCCATCAGCTACACTCAATAAGGAAATTGATACAAAAAAATACCGCCTATCTGGATACATCTCATCATTCAAGTACCTAGATGGTCCTCACCTTGAATTTTTGCCAACAAAAAAAACGATTTCGATACCAACCATTGACATATCCCAACTTGCTCCATGTAAGCTCAATATGACTTACTATATTACCATGTACCATAGATTGAAGCCACAATGCAAGTATGATATTCCATACATTCGGTGAGATATGCATATATATATATATATACAATATATTTTCCAGGCTCTAAACTCCATTTTTAAGGGGGGGAATAACTCGTCCAACCCCATTTGGCTGTAAGACTCACCGTCCCTTTAACTGGCGCAAACCAACGATACCCGATACACCTCCAAAAGCTGGCACGTCCACATGCACTGATGCAGCCATTGCAGGCCTGATTTTCGGATTTTCGCAAACGTTTCCGGATTTACGTTGGTCGTTGAGACGGTCGTTGGTCGTTGGCGTTTCCGTCATGGAAACAAACCAAGGTCATTAAAATTGTGATAAAAAGCATGGGCATGGGATCCATGGGACGGATGTATTTACCTACATGAATGGTTGATTTTGATAAATTGTCATAATGTAGGTCCCATTTAGGTGTAATATGCAATATAATGCAATATATACATGGATCCTCTGGGATATGATATGACCCAAAATATGCACAAGTTTCAAAGGGAATCCCTTCTCAAGTACCGAACATTCGCAGTGCGGCGGAACATTTGCCATGTTACATCCCCCTCCAGTTGCTTCATTATCAAATGAATATCTCTGGGGGTGTTTTTGTTGCCGCCCATTTTTTCACAACATGCTGGCTCGTCAAAATGGAGCCTCGAATCTTCCGAAACGTTCCAGGTTCAACATTCCTATAGTCATCAAGTGACTTGGGGGGAAAAAAACACAAAAAAAACACCAAAAAACACATCACCACCATCGTTTTTTGGGGATTTTTTGTTGGGTACAGGACATGACTGATGCTTTTCACCTTCATCTATAGAAAAAGGTTAGCTTTTTCTGGGATTGCGTGTCATGTTGTCAATCAACAGCTTTGGTGTGGAAAGGTCAGTTTTTGTTGGTCGACATAAATCAGACAGATTTTGGACTCTCCGTACATCAACAGGATGAGGAGGGCATATTTCTAAGTTCGACCTATCCCTGATGTTGATGAGCGTTGTGGAAAGTGCAGCTTGAATAAGAGAAATATATAGAAATATCAACTAATAGCCACTAGTCATGCCCTTCATGAAGGCCTCCTAGAAGGAGTCCCCAAATCTTCGTGGAATGTCTCGTGATTTTGAGGGATGATTCCCTTGATATTCACCAACTCTACCTGGCGAAAATTCACCCCGAACTCCCGCCCAAAGAAAACAGCGGCCTGGAGACGTGCAGCACTTTTCATTGAGGGCTCTTCCAACATCCACAAAGCAGCACCCCATTGTTGCGCCTTGTCACATCAACAGCGGGTTGACGGATTGGGGTTGAGTGTTCACCTGGAAACATTGAGATCCAACATCCCGGAATCCCCAATCGCTACACCTGCAAGCTTCAAATCAAATATTTCACAGATGTGTTGGTAACGTGGCCAGAGTGAAATGTCATTTTGAAGTGACAAAATGATGAAGATGTTTTTTTTGTTCTTTTTTTCCGGAGGGAAATTGGTCCAGAATTTTTCAAGATGTCTATTGGAGGTCCCTCAGAAACTACAAGCATCGTCACATAATCAGCCCAATCAGGGCCTATAGGGGTTGGTTGAACGCCAACTCTCCTCTGTTGAAAGCCAACCCCCCAACTTTGCAAGGCAGTTTGAAACCATCAGGCCTTGAGTACTCATCAAATTTCCATTTAAAAAAACATGGATTGGGTATGGCCCCTTCCCAGTAACAGTGACCACCAGGATTATTCCATTTTTAGTAGGGAATCCCTATAAACCTTTATTTGCCACTGTTACTGGGAAAGGGCCACACCCAAACTATAGCTTCACCTTCACAAACGAAAAAAACCTCCACAACTAAAGGGGCCTCCAGCATCCCTTTGATCGATACGGCTTGTACCTGGAGGACGGAGATTGCAACTTTGCTATAAGCAAACATCTATAGATAACCTTACTTAATGGAACATCTGGCATACATTCAATGAAAACAACAACAACAACAACAACAACAACTTCTATGGGCTAAATTGCGGATGGTTATATAGAGAAAACCAACACTGAACTCCCTGTTTTTGACCAGTTCACGGTATGTGTTGCTTTTATTTTGAAGGTATCATATTTCAACTTCCGCTGGGAATCAGACAGATCAAAGAACCCAGGTTCAAGATATATAGTATATAGCAACTCAACAAGCATTTCAGGTACCTAAAACGGAGGAATCCTCACCTATAAAAGCTGTAACTAAGGCCTATGTATGGGAAAAAACAACCCCCCAATAGCCCTAAAGAAGGTTCAGTACCTCCAGCTTATAGCCTTTTTGGAGGGAATCTATGTGTTTAATTTCAAAGGGGGTTGTCTTAAGAGTACCAAAAAACATGTGGATGTTGGTTCATATTGATGTTTCTGTACACATGTTCGATTTAGGTTCAGTTTTGGGGTATTAGAAGGTCATTCCGCCATATTTTGCAAGCCAAAATTTTAAAGGGTCATTACCGACCTTGGTTGTCCAAGCCATGGCAGGTGTGATAAAATATGCTGCTTCCACCCATCAAGTTTGATGTTCCCCAATATGGACAATGAAAAAACACCCATATTCATATCCCCTAAGGATCCATGGGACGATTGTATCTTTACCTACATGACTGGTTGTTTTTTATGGTAAATGTAGGTAAATATACCATATATAGATCATATATGGGATCAAGATGATTTTCAAATTCAAGTGTTAGTTTTGCAGGGAGTATCTCTTGCTCATATTTTGGAAAACATACCTGAAGAGAAACTTCATTTTCGTTGTACCTGGGTCACTGTCTCACATTGCAAGGTCAAATGGAACAAACAAAAGTTGTAGAATTCCAGGTTTCCCTACTGAGTTGGCTGGATCTTCCAACCCCTCCGGAAGTTACAGTAATTCAACCAAAATTTGAAATTATCCGAAAGTGAACAGCAACATGACTCCATCACCACCCCCTGTCATCTTGGGCAAATTACTATCAAACAATCCAGAAAAAACACTGAATTAGTTGGACATTTTGGATGTAACATTCCCATATCCTAAAGCACCACCATTTGGTGTGACCATGTGAGCCACGAAAAAAAACCTTTTTCGCACCTTTTTCGACTCAGTCCTGTCCTCGGTCGCGCGGAGGTACAGGTGACTCCAAAATAGGAAACTAGACTACAAACCTCCACAGCCCAACTCGTCGATGTGTCGTCACCACCTCCAAATCTGCTGCCTGAGGAAGTTTGGCCATGTCCTTCACTGAACAAAAAACGGATGATGCCACATGAGTCTTCAACCATGTCTGTACTGCAGCATCCATTGTGGGATCAAAATGAAGAAAAACGCATCCACACCACATTTGAAAACGCCAGTTGTGAGGCCTTCGCATGGGTGATTTCCAGGATGTATGCGTCTTTTTGATAACTTGCATGCAGAAATGCCCAAAAGCCCGGCTGACTTCTGGGAAATCGTATTCACTCCTCAAGTTCATTTGCTCCCACTGGCGATGGTTACCTTTGGTAACGTGTTTGCACTGAACGCCCCTTTCACCGGTTGTAAGTTGACGAAATCAACAGCTCATGCCAAGTGACCCACTTGGGTGGTGTCTGCAAGTTTGTCACTGCTGAAAACCATTCAAACCATCTGTGCACCCCTGTGAAAGAGAAGCTGGGCGGGAGTCTGTCTTGCATCATGGAAACTACTTGCTTTGTATCTATTGGTATAACATTGTCTGTGTTGCTTGGTCCACTTATCTGCACTGCATCGGGTTTTGTCTTTTCAATTTGCGTGAAAGCTGCCCCAACTCGAAGAATGTGCTGAAGAAGGTGATCACTAGCTGTCTGGTACCACTTTATTTGAGAGGAGACTTCTGCCTGGCGATCACGGACTTCCACTGAGAGTTGGGCTAGCGCTACACTTGCTTGAAAATCTGCTTGTTCATTACCGGCACAAATCCATTGGTCAATCACATCTAGCTTGTTGGTTTGCTGATGCGAAACAACTTTGTGAAAGGTGACAAGGTCTGGATCTGCACTTATGATTGTCTGAAACACCCCCCAAAGGTCCGAGTCTGGCTGCATAGGGTCCAGAATGAAAGGTTCTTTACTTGAAGCCTGAAACAACTGGGCCTTATTACAAATGTACTCGTTATCAATCCAAACACGGAGTTTGCACTTGTGGAGGCATGCATAACGAACTACGCTGATCACTGCAACCAGCTCGGCACGCCCTACTGTTTGCAAAAGTCCTGCAACTCCACCATGTGCCATAGGGTAAAATTGCTGTGTCTCTGTGCAACCCATTACCCAAGCCCATGCAACGAGACGACTCTGAGATTGAATTGGGTCAATCCCGGTGCCATCTGTGAAAGCATCACGAAAACTATCTTGATGTTGAAAATGAAAGTCTCCTGTGCTGTCTGGAATGTCTAAAAGGCTTTGTTGATATGACACATAACTTGGTGGCATAGTGAGCCACCCTCTGTGTTTGGTGACTGGGGGTTGCTGCTCCAAAAATTCAAGAATCTCGTCAGGAATGTGGTCTCTGGAATGTTGTGTGTGTTCACATTCCCAGTACCTATGTTGTATGGAGTCAGCCTGACCACATTGCGGACATGTCCACTCTTCTTCTGGCTGCCCATGCGTTTTGCCAAGAAAGTCTTCAGTGAAAATGTTCCATTCAAGGCTGCACGTCTGTGAATTTCTGACTGCTTTTGGCTGCAAAGAAAGGTGCTACGTCATGGGCCCCTTCAAAACCATGCCTTTGCTGGACCTGCCTACCTACGTGCTGTTGCCAATCCAGTGCAATTTTGGAGGCTATGCCTTGAAATGCCCCAGCAAAAACATCTATTGGTAGTCCATTAAGGTCATGGAAAATGCCGTGCTGGTGGTACTGCCAGCCGAGTGTTGCCAAACGAGAAATAAGGACCCCAAGCGGCCCTGGCATCTGTTGTCGCTCTGGTACATCTCGGCTATCTTGCAAATATGGGTCAACAGCGTCAATGGAGACAAATCGTCTGGCATGGCGAACACTTGTAAAAATGGAATAGCATTCGGGGTCATGAGTGGGAAAAAGGAGCCACGACAACTGTATCAGCGAGCTAGCTCCGGATTTATTGAGTCCCAACCCTTGCATTGCACCACTACGCAAGTTGGTAAAAATATGCGGGTTAACATGCACTCCTGGGCTTGAATGCAACACACGTGGCCACGCCTTGCACCTCAGGACTTTTGTTTTGTGTCTCAATCAAGCTCTACATTGGTTAAGTCGAGGCCAAAGTTTCTTAATATTAGCACATTTGGTGGCTAAAGTGCTGTTGGTTTTCTGCTTAGTGAATTGCATGTGACCCCCTAGATCCCGGCAACTTCGTATGACTGTGCAGTCTGCTTGTCTAAGGGATTTGCGGTCATTGGCACTGACTGACCAATACACTGTTTTGTTTTGGTCTAACTGCAAATCCCACAAATCACAGAACTTTTCCAACTGGTCCATGCCTTGCTGAACTTCTTCTACTGTGTCGGCATTCATCTCCCAGTTATCTACATACGACAGCATGTTGATGTCTGGACATCGCAACGACATGTATTTGTGCATTACAATGTTGGTGAGCATCATACCTGCGACTGATAGTCCACAGCCTTCTGCTAGGCCTGTTGCACTTTGAAGTCCTGGTCCGTATGACTTTCGGATTACAAAATGTCTGGTGAGCTTGCTTAGCATGGATGTCCCACAACTGGCAGTATGGTGATTGGTCTATATTGGGATACTTTACATGCATCCTCCACTTTTTGAAGACTATGCACTGCTCCATGGACCAGTTGGTCAGGCCATTCCGCTGTGGTTTCAATACAGTCAATCAGTTGAAGAAGTTGTTCAGTTAGCTGTACGGGCATGCAACGAAGATCTGCTACCGATACCCCATCCATGCCTGTTGCTGCATGTTTTGGCTTGCATTTGAGCTCTCGCTCCCACTGTGCGTGGGTGATTGGTTCACACTTCATGGCAGGTTCTATGGGAAAGGCTTCTTGGATGAAACCGACCAAGACATTCCACTGATCAATGGGAGTGTGTCTATGTTTATCCCATCGGGCTGTCCATTCTTTGCCGAAAGCATCAAGCAATTGCTCAAAAGTGCCTTGCGGTTGTTGTTGGGTAATTTGCTGACCAGCTACTAAGTCATGCTCCTCATCAAACCATAACTGATTGTCTTCATTCATGTGAGCATATAGTGGCCTCTCCCCTCCAAGGATGGGCAATGAGAGTTCTATTCTGCTAGAATCTTCAACTGTGATAGAGCCAGCATCAACTACCGTATCGACCGTGGTGGTCACTGTTTGCAACAAAGTTTCAACCGGCTCCGGTCCTTGGTCCCTGACTGAACGAAAGACTTGGTTGGCATCAGCCTGGTGCTTGTGAAATTGCTCATGTGCTTTGTGTTTCTTCTGTGCTTCTTCTAGGTCTAGATACTTCTTAGCAAACTCCGTCTCCACAAAACGAATGAGGTCTGAGGATGGCAACAATGTTGGGAGAAGGCTCTGTGTCACTTGCATACCTTTACATTGCTGAGTCCACCAGAGTCTGAAGTTAGGTGGAAATCCTTTGGCTCGAAGGATTGATCTCCACAAAGCATATGCACGCTGCAAAGCTGATGGCTTGGTAAAGGGCTGGCTCAACAGTCTACGCAGATTGGTGATGCGTCTCCATTGAACAAACCACTGTTTTTGCTTAAGTGTGGGGCACACGATATTGCATTGTGGTTCGCCATGTCGAGATGGTTTGATGGGATGCAGTGCGGTGCTAACTGCAATCCGATCTGCAATTGTGCCACGACCTTTCTGTGATTTATCTAGTGGTCTGCTTCCGGTGTGCTGGAGAACCTGTTCCACTGCGGTTTCATACTGATGGCATATTGCTTCATATTGCTTAGTGGTAGTTTCTGCTGCTATGCTTTGGCTAGATGTTGTCCTCAAGTGATGTTGCTGCAAATCGGTCAATGCTATTGGTTTAGCTTTAGGCCAGGTATGTATCACTTCTGGTGGTGTAAGATGCGAAAACCTAGCTTCAAGCACTGCATGATCTGCAAAGGTTTCTTGGTGGACGAACGAAGCTTCCAGGCATGCTTGCAACTCTGGGGAGAGGTGCAAAAAATCTTTCCTGGTGGTCCGCTTGCATGTGGTGGATGGCATTATGCTATGACGACGATAGGCCCAATCTTGAAGTTCGACCCAGCCTTGGCTTTCCCAGAGCTTAGGTTCTAACATTGACTGCTGGTGTTGGTTGAAGTCTCCGCAAATGAACTTTGGGCCTGCATGAATCAAAACCTGAGCTGTGAGTTGTTGCAACAAAGCTTCTGTGTCTGCTTTAACCTGCTGTGATTCAGATTGAAAAGCCCATCCGTATGCTACACCGCCTGTTATCGATGTTTGGTTGACGAGAAATTGGGCTGCATGAATACGACTTGTTTGCCACAAATCATTGTCCCATCCTGCAACAATTGGTCTGATAGGAAAGGACGATAGGAAACCCACCCCTGTGTGCTTCCCTCCTGTGCTAAGAATTGACGACTTTTTTGTGGGAGCAGGTGCTCCGGATGTAAACTTGAATTTTGAGCCTGACTGTGCAAGCTCTGCACGAAAACGGGCAATGCCTGGTGCAGTAAGATGTGACTCACTCACACCATAAATGCCTGGAACAAAATCATTGATGATGGATGCTTTGCCACTCAATCCTGTGGGGTTGGCTGCTCCAATGGACCACTGACCACACTCAGTAGGGCCTGGGTTGGATGCTTCACCTACTCGACACCAGAACAAACCACAAAACCATCACAAGGAACGATCGATGATTTGGTGGCCTCAGGCAGGCAGTCTGCCTGCCCTGGCCATGTTTTCACTCATGTCTTGAGCGCTTGTTGAGAAGCGCTTCAATCATGGTCATCTGCTCTGCCAACTTTGCATCCATGTGATGCTGCAGCTTATGCGTCTGTTGCTCAACCTGGCCTTGAACATGAGTTACTTGCTGTGTCAATTGCATTGTTTGATTTTGCTGGCTCATCTGTGCATCTTGAATCTGTCGGATTTGGGACTCAAGTGCGGCAACTCTGGGTTCAAGGACTCCGCTCATAGGATCGTCACTTTTGTCCAGTTTTTCGAGAAGCCTTTGTTCAACTTGCTTCTCAATCTGGGCGACCTGCTGCACTGATGCCACTGCTGATGTCGTGTTGCCTGGGAGTCGTTTTGCAGCATCTTCCCATGGGTCTGAACGCAATGGTTGAGACGAAGCTTTGGACGGCTGCAACGATTTCCTGGTGTGAACTGATGCCTCAATGGTCGGGGGTGGTGCATGCTTGTCTTGCTCTGGATCCTTCCTAACGATAAGGACATCACCGTGCTCCATGGTGACCACCGAAGCTGGTGGTGGATGCATGGCTTGCACTGACCAAACCAGGCCTCGACTGTCTGCTGACTTGCTGATTGCCTGAATGGGCTTGGCTTGCCATTCCCATGTTTTGAACACTGCTGTGAGGGACGATCTGGATGCTCCCCATGGCATGGGCCCTACGGTGTAAATTGTCTTTTCGGCACCCCCCAAAAACACTGTGTCAGCTCTGAATTGCTCATGGATCTGTGATGCCTGATCCATTGACACCTTAAGGCCATATCGGTTTTGGACACGAACTAAAATGGTTGGTGCTGAGGACATAGCTTTGGCTGCAATGGCTTCCTTATGCTGCGCTTTAGGTAGCCAAACTGTGTGATATGTGCTATCGTGAGATCTTCCATCGCTGGTACGGGGTTCGATGAACAATCCGTCTGTTCCAGAGATGTTGCATAGCTTCGTGAATGCTTCAGATTGAACCCTAGCTGCACACACAAACATCTGGGCATCTTTTGGAGGCACCTTCTTGAAACTTGTTGTCAAAAAGTCTCGGTTCCAAATGTCCAGGATTGGTTCTGCCATTGCTCCATCTGCCATGTCAGCAGGATGCCACAACTCACAGTCGCATCCTTTTGCTCTGCAAATTTGAAGGCACTTGGCAAGTGAAATCAGATTCTTGACAGGTGCTTCACAAAACTCTTTCCATCCCATGGGGAGTTGGTCTCTGAAAACAAGCATCTTGATGGTGGATACCGGGACCTCTTCTACTTTAGGCAACTTGTTAGGCAATGCACGCTGTACCATCTGTTTGCCTTTTTGGATCATGAAAGCTGAAACCAAAATTGGTTCACCTGTGGTAGCACACTGAGCCGGGAATCTAATGAGCTGGCCAGCAGTGGTTTGAAGAGCTTTGGTCGGATGCAACACGATGAATGCAAGACCATCACATTGGAGATGGTGTTACTAGCCAGGTATGGCTGCACTTCATGCTCTGTGACAACTATGATCCCTTTGGCTGCTGTGCCTACTTGCCTAAGTTGGATTTGAGGCATCAATGATCCATCATCCTGT
The DNA here is from genome assembly GCA_000507305.1 of Breviolum minutum Mf 1.05b.01. Taxonomy (NCBI): domain Eukaryota; class Dinophyceae; order Suessiales; family Symbiodiniaceae; genus Breviolum; species Breviolum minutum. Next base: position 7,671 of record DF242932.1, on the reverse strand, counting down.
GCAAAAACCGCTTTAGGTATGATGACATCTTGCGGTCCTATGCTAACGTGTGTGGTGCTTCCAGAACGAGGTGCTTTGGTGGCTCGATTACCAATTGGCTTACCTGCCTTTGCTTTCTCTGCTAAAACACGATCTAGCTCTTCTGTTGCAATTAGACGAAAAGGCGGTTTGGCTTCATTCGCAATGCGTTTCAAAGCCTGCCAAGGCCTGCTTGATTGCAGTGGTGTCTTGATAGCTTCCGTCCCTAGCTTCTTGATCATGGCTTGTGCCCTATCTTGCAACTGTTCTGCTCCTACTCCATCTTCTTTCAGCAGGGTAGAAATGGCTACCATGAGGTCATCTTCATGGCCCCCTAGAGCTACTGGATATACACATGATGCCAAAACAGTTGTCTCCACTGACATGATTGAACATAGGTGAAGAAAGTAACAGTAGACTGTTGGGAAACTACTGCAATGATCCATGCAATGGTCTGGAATCCACAATCATTATGGAAAATTTTCTCCATCAGCGGCCCCTCCACCCCAACTGCGTCTGGCAGCAAGTTGGTGCTCAACGACAAACCCTGGTCTGTGGAAATGATGTGAAATCCACCTTGAGTTGAAACAACGATAGGAATCCAATGACCTCCCACTAAAATGGCTGAGATGCTTACCGATGCTTGACGAAGAGATTGGCTCCACTCTTGAATTTGTGCATCTTCCCAAGTGTCCAAAAGGATCGGGGGAACCATTGATACGCCAAATTGGGCTGAGATGGCGGAGAGGTAGTGAGTCATCTCATCATGTGCTACTCTAGCTCCTTGGATAAGCAACGAAAACCACCTAGGAATGGCTGATAGAGTCTGTTCCGCTTCATGAAAAGAAACTTCATCATTGCTTTTGTGATTGGGGCCACCTATACCAACTATCTGTCCAGGTGCCAGGGGCTGGGTAAGATCCACGGGACATCCTAAAACATCAAACAATGCCATGCCCGTTCTACCATCCAACTTGTGCGTGGCTTGTAGGAGATCACCACCAATGCTGTTATCCGTAATGGTCAATGGTATGATGGTTGCTGGTTGCATATCCCATACCAAAACTTTAGAAGAATGAAGGTCATCTGGGGTCACTCCACTCCCAAAGTGTTGAACCTCTGATGGTTGATTTGATGCTTGGGGATGCACCACTGACAATGCCTCGATGTTCTCACTGGGTGCAACCGGAAGAGCAACCTGAGCCACAGTAGTTTCCTCATGGGTCGTACACCAGCGGTCTCTGACATGGGACTCCCCAGAGGATTCCACTTTAGACTCTTGGCTGTCTTCCAAACGAAAACCAATGACTGCTCCTGGAACTTCCTTGCGTTTCTTCACAAGGGGTGGTTTGTCAATCTGCTGTTGATCTTCCACATGAGCAAGGATTGCTTGGTCCAATGGATCAAGTGCTGAATGGGTCGTGTTCTGAAACGATTCTTTTGTCCCCTCAACTTCACTTGGTGTTGCCTCAGTTGGGTTTTCGGCAGGTGAGGTATGATAGCATGTTGTATCTTGACTTTCCTGAGCTTTTGGGGGTTCCAACAACTGTTCAATGCCCTCCTGAAATAGCGACATTGCCACTGTTGGGGTAGCTGCTGGATACCATTCATCTCTCAATTTGAAAACATCCATGCAGACACATGCAACTATCTGACCTGGGTGTGTTGGGGGAAAGACTCCGTATTGGTATGTTTGCAACAGCTCCCGTATGTGTCCAAATACCCAGGCTGACTGGACTAGGGAGGCCAACTGACCTATTCCAGCCATGAGCATGCGTTGGTCAGCATGCCACCCTTCTCCTTTTGGGAAACCACACAACAATGCCATTTCTTTCGGTGAAATGTGTCGATAGGCTGTTTGTCCATCTGCTGTCTGATATTGAATCAATGCTCCATAGATTCCATGTTCATTCAACCTAGCATCTGAAAAAGCTGCTCTGCAGCCGCATTTGCATGGCTGACATTGATTGCCCCACGAGTGTAGAGCCGTGCTCATTGCTTCGCATGGATTAACGATCTGCTTAGCTAACCCTGGCTTATGGTTACTAAAGGCTGAAAGTTCTGTCTGTGTCAAAGTCAACTGGTTAAGCTCATCAGGGGTCAAAGGAATCCATTCAGGTAGTAGTTGTTGGATCGTAGGCTTTTGCGCAAGTGCTGGAAACTCCCGGAAATTGATTCTTGGAAGCTCTCATGCATAAGGACACACCACCATCTTCTACGAGCTGATGGCCACAATTGGCCAAGTTCCAGAAGTGTCTCACTCTTCTCTGCGCGAGTCATTGCAATGTGGTATGCCAAGCATTGCTGCACGAAAGGTGATGTGGCTGCCTGTGGAACACACTCTATGATATTGAGGTCCTTCTGCAAAAGATACGCTGCATACAACCCATATGGTAGGGTCTGGGATCTAGGGTCCCCTCCATGTTGCTGGTCACCTAATTTGCTAAAAGGCTGACAGCTAAAACCCCATGCCATTGCTCCTGCCTTTGGAGCTGTTTGGTGAATTTGCACGACTGTTTGGAGTTTACAAAGGTCCCCTTCCACTACGGTTTTTACCCCACATTCCTTTAGGTGATTACAAAAGGCTTCTTGGATTTCATTATGGGCTTCTACTGTCCACCCTGCTGCTTTGGCACCGACACCCAGTGCTCCAACACCTGTGCACAACTCCACTAGAGTGTGCTTCCCTAGGCTCATGTCCCAAAATTGCTGATGATGAATCCAAGGTGATGTTTGGGCCCTTATCATGTGTGACAATCGCATTGATGATGGTGAACTTCTCACATCCTTTGGGAATAGCTGCGTTCAGTCTGAAATGCTGGTTGAATTGCATCCCTCGACATAAATGACCACGGTCTCCATGGGGTGACCAAATCACTACTTTGGCAACCATTGTCGTTCGCCCTCCAGATTTAAGTTCCCAAAGCTTCTGTTCATACTTCGGCAAACCTTTGTATGGCCCATCGACATGTAAAGGGGTTCCAAATTCCATTGCGATTCCTAGAGACTTCAACTACTCCCAGGGGTAAGCTCGCACCGTTCGACCAGTCTGGTAGGTCCCTGAGCCCGAACTCACGAAAAAAAACCTCCTACTTTCCGGTATACTGGACTTTCCATTGAATCCTGGTAGTTTAATGGGGATCCTTCTAATGGTTTATTATAATGCCTATATAACTGGGTAGTATTTCATCCCCTATATAACCCAACCAACCAGGGTGACTAACCCCTCAGTGGGTTGATCCGGATCCCCCCACCTTCTGACGACCATGGGACCGCGAGGTTGGACCGCGGTCCGGACCGCCGCCTTCATGTCGGTTGGGATGTCGAGTTCTGCCTGAATCGGAAGGTTGGCGTGGCATATATGATTGATTAAACGTATGATATTCTGATGTATTAGTAAATGTATACTGCGTATATACAGTACGTGAATTATATAATAATGTATATGTATAACATCATGTCTAATGATATAATTTTAAAAAATCCACACATCTCATGTAGCTGTAGTTGTAAACAAATATACTTACAACTTACATCTTATATATTGAATGAGTCAGTAAATAGCCCTTCTTCCAAACCAGGTTCAAAACTTGACAACCACATGGCCGGGCCTCCATGACTCGCATGACTCGCCCCGTTGGCATGGCCGTTGCTCCCGGCGCCGTTGCCGTGGCCGTTGGCGGCCACGCCGTTGGTCGCGACGCCGACGCCGTTGCTGGCGACGCCGTTGGCAGCGCTGGGCGTGTCCAAGGGCCGAAGTCGCAGCATGGCATCATGGGAGTTTCGTTGTTGGAAATTTCCACAAGGCCGTGAAAAGCTGAGAAATTTTTGGAACCCTCACAGTTACCCCGTTTTTCCAATTGGAACCATATATGATGTCTATAGAGAAAACAACATGATTTTTCAAGTCATTGGCTAAGTGGCTAAAAGAAAAATGAAAACCAGATTTGATTGTTGAACAAAAATACATTTCAAGATATATGACTTTAGTCAATTTTTCCATCATATTTTGTAGCTTTTTTCATTGGGCCAACTTTTAGGCCAATGTTTGATGGAAAAAACTCGGCACCTTCTCACCAGTTTTACCCCCAGAAATTTGACGAATGGAAATCAAAAATGAACCCATATTTTCAATGCGGAGATATATTTCCCAAATCATTATTTTTGATATACGCCTATATTAATTAAAATTCAATGGAAGTAACACTTTGAACTTTCAAATTGTTCATCAAATGGCCAAAAACATGTTGTTCTTGATGTCTTTGAAAATCCTCAAAATCACCACCAACTTTAAACAAACATGTTTCATGTTTTCCATTATTAACATGCGATTTAAAACACACATCTTGGGTGGGCCTTCTTGGATCAAACTATTTTTGCTTGATGGATGCATCTCGTTTACTCACCTTGATCGCCCCAAGTTGCGTCGGATCTCGTCACGGACACGGTTGAGCGGCTTGGGAGAGTTGTTTCAAGGAGACTTTCTTCGTTGTTGTGCCCGGAAGAATAGACGTCGGGTGTAGTGAAAAACATGGTGGAGTCCATTTGAGAAATGGAGGAAATGGCCAGGTTTCGTATTGTTAAAGTCTGATCTTCTCGGAAATCATGGGTAAAACTAGAAAGCCAACCTTTTTGTTGGTCTGACGTCGAATGGAGTAGGAACCATGTTGTTTTGGCGAACTCCTCAAGACTTATCATGAAAGACATCCAGGAAGATTCCCTTCGTGTTCGGCATCTCTTTGTTAATGTCCATAGTTAACCGTATTAATCATTGATCCCTAAAATTGGATGTTTTGAAAGTTGTCAGTTGTCATGATGCTTGTCGGGAATTTAATCTAAAAAGACACGACTCATAATTCGGACACAATTTTGTTTTTGGTGGAAAACTTGATGGGTTGTGGCTGATAAAGTAGCAACAGAAATCCATCCAGTCCAAAAAAACAATACATCTGACAGATGTTCATTTGCCATACGTGCCNACTAAGGGGTCATTTAATGGGCGGTAAATCGGAACTACCAACTATGCACAAGGCACCCCATGCAAAATAAGTTAGAAAAACATGACATCCATCTTCCGTGGCGAGGTTTCTCAATTCAATTAGTTCGTCATCAACCTCGCCAATGGCGAGGCACACTCTGTGGGGTGGATGCGCTTGTTTCTTTTCAAGTTGTCAATGTTGAGATTTTGCATTCAAGATAGTTGGACATGTGTTTAACCAAAAATGGTCTAGCATTTTCTCTCAAGAGATTTCAACTTGGTGATTTGTCATCTTCTTTTGGGTGGCTGGCATGTCGCTTGTGATGGTAAAGCGTGAGATTGACAATGAGACCTACGAGTATCCTTGTTGGAATTCTCAACTGTCAGGATTTGGCACTGTTGATTTGACCGATAGGACCTGTCTTCTTTACACTGAAGATTTGGGACAAGTCAGTTTGACAAAGGATGCCATGCAGAGTTTGTTTTCTGCATGTGGTGTTCAGTCTGCCAAGAGTGCCAAAGTGGCTGACTGCAAAATGGTCATGTCAGAGAAGTGGGTTGAGATGACGAGGCGTTTTGCCCAAGACACCATGGGATGTGATGCGTTTGAACTTCCTATCAAGGTGGGGCATCTCAACTTTGATGCAAAGGGCATTGTATTCGTGAAGGAGCACAACACCATGAAGATTTACTGGTCTCCTACCTTGAAGGGTTGGGGGTGCATTGAATCCACTGACCCCACTTGTTGGGTTCAAACCGCACTTGCCGAGCAGTTTGAGAAACTGCCCAAGAAGGCTCTTGATGCATTCGTGGCTTACGGCAACATTCGTTTGAGGGCTCGTGGGAGTGAGACATGGACAACCCACTCTGAAGTTGTTGAGCATGTTTGTCAGAACTGGCAACGATTTTTGGAGAGGATGGAGTGTCGTTTTCCTCCTTTTGGTGGCATTCCTGAAGGTGCAGACCCTACTTCCTCGTCATCCAATGCCAGCATGTTGGTTGCCATCGTGGATTTTGCGTCTGACAATGCAACCATGATTGGTTGGAACTTTGATGAGGTCATGGCAATGGAAGATTTGTTCCCTATGACCATTCCCATGAGTAAGACCTCTACCATTCAAGACCTGAAGCACCTGATACTTACTCATACGCCCTTGAATGATTGGGAATGTGCCATCCACCATGAGACCTATGCAGTGGAACTTGCAACAGAACTTGGCAGTTTTGATGTCAATGACAAAGTGCATTTTGACATGCATCTTGTCCCTTGCCTCTCTACCATGGTCAAGGTCGTTCGTGCTGGTGCAGAGAATGAGGATGAAGATTTCTTGCAGTTCCCATGCAATGCAAACCGGACAGTCTTCAATGACATCAAGCAGATGGTTTCCAAAGGCTCTGGCATCAACATGGACGACTTTGTGCTTCGTGAGAGCGAGTTCAACAAGGTCATCCCTTCATGGCGTAGGGTTGTTGAGTATGTGGAGAAAGAGGGGTGCAATGTTGTTGTCAAGTTCTCACCTGTTGGACTTGCTGGTGGTGCTCCAAAGTCCGTTCAGAAACATCACTTGAAGAAAAAGGATGAACCATCTATTCAACCTGCCGAGTTGAACAAGCAGACCTTTGAGTCTATGTTTGAGTTGTCCCAGTCCATTGGGGGAGCAACAAACTTTGATGTGGGACAAGCATTTGACCAACTTCCGCATGGTGAATTGATTACAATGAGGTCGGTTCTTGCACGTGATGACAAGAGGACAACCAATGCTGTCAAATTGCTGAAGGTTCGCGAGTATCTCCCCTATGTGATGCAGATTAAGAAGATGAAGTCTGGTCTGGACTGCTTGCAGGACAAGTTCAACAAACTCTATGATGATGATATTGCACGTCTTGGTAGCATTGACGGATTGCGTGAGAGGTTGGCAGTAGCAATTGCTTTGAAGGAGAAGGGGGCTGTGCAGATTTCCCCATATCCCAGTGCCCCATCTGATACTCACATGGGGTAAGGCATGAACAATCCAGAGGCATGACAACTAGAGGCATGACAATGCTAAAAAATAGCATCTATATGCTAAAAAATAGCATCCCTATGCTAAAAAAATAGCATCCCTATGCTAAAAAATAGCATCCCTAATGCTAAAAAATAGCATCCCTATGCTAAAAAAACAGCATCCCTATGCTAAAAAATAGCATCCCTATGCTAAAAAAACAGCATCCCTATGGTTGTTTTGGAGCATTATTGCCTCTACATCCAACTGCCCTTGGGGCACAGACTTTGGCTTCCTCCCATGTCGGTGATGGAAAAAATGCGTTTTTTTATTGGAGATTTTTTTCAGCAAGTCATGCATTATCCATTTGAAATTCTTGACATCATCCGCCACGACCACAGGTTGATGACGAGACCAAGGGCGTAGTGGGAACTCGGTTCAACCAAAAGTTTGGAGGGGCATGACCTACCAAGCAGTCTGCAGAATTTGGACTTTTGAAACATCATTCAAATAGAACCTGGACATTGTGATTTCAAAGTTTGACATTTTTCTCCATCAATTTTTCAACCATAGTTGATTTTTGGGGAAGATAGGGATATACATACATATATGCATACATATGTGCATACCCCCATACCCACATATGATATTATATATGTTCCTTCCTTCATTCACCCCCCTGTTTGTATCAGA
>DF242931.1:0-44805 GCA_000507305.1 Breviolum minutum Mf 1.05b.01 | reverse complement strand
AATAATTTAATTATAATTTTAAAATATCATAATTATCTAAAAATTATTTTATTTTAATATTATATATTATTATTTTTTTTTAAAAAATAATTTTAAAAACATAATTTATAAATATATATTTTTATAAATAATATAAATATATATAATTTTAAATTATTCTAATTAAAATTTTTATTTTCTAAAAATATAATTTCCATTTTGATTAACATTTACCAAATATATTCAATTTTATTTCCATATTTTTATTTTCTTTCAAATATTTTTTTTTTGCCTAGAAATAAAATTATTTAAATATATACCCTAAGAATAAAATTTTTAAATAGCATACCCTAAATTATACAATAAATTTATAAACTACAAAATTTATTAATAATTTGCAAAATATATATATTTGGTTCCATCTCCACATTTTTTATTTTTTTTAAAATAATTTTCCTCCTGCAAATAAAGTCATCTAAGTATATACCCTAGGAATAAAGTTTCTGAATGGTATATTACAAAAAAGTGCGACTAGATTAAAAAATATATTTATAGACTACAAAATGTATTCGTAATCTACAAGATGTATTCGGTTCCATCTCCACATTTTCGTTTCCTTTAATTGAGATAGAATTATTTCATGAGAAAAATTGAGGGGGAGGGGAGGGGTGTTTATTAATCCGATGTTAACATTATAAGGTTTTGAATTTATGTATATAATCATCCTTGTTTGATTCATGGATCTTTGTCCATGCATTTATCCATTGTTCCAAGGTACCATTTGGGCCTCCATTCATTTTATCGCTGCAGGACGGAAATGAGTAGGTTGTAAAAGTGAGATCGAAGAAACATGTTTTCATGTTCCTTACAAATCATTAAAAGCAAAAACAGAACTTGAATATTTGGGTGTTTCCAAAAGAGGGGTACCCCCAAAACACCCTAAAATGATCATTTTTAGTAGGAAAACCAATAGTTGTTGGGTACCACCATTTTAGGAAATCCCATATTTGCTTGAACATTGCGTGTTGCTGGTTCCTCGAACTCTGCCTACGTATGTCTTGGGGGTTCACCCCGAAGGACAAGGCTGAAAAATACAAAGACACAGGGCAGTCGTAGTGGAACATGGTCTGGAAAGGGCTCAAAAAGTATGACCTGAGCACTACACAACCTTAGGGATACCTTCACCTCGCATGGCATGAGATGGGTTTGGAATCTCCAACCAGAAAAAATCCCTCCCAAAAAGCAATCCATTCAGGAAAACCTAACGTAGCAAATGAAAAAACATCATGTTTTCTTCCGATTTCAGAGATACACATCAAACAATTCAGTGTTCCAACTTCCATTTCTGCCACAACATCTATGGAACGATCCGTTTTCCTTGATCCAATTTAGACTAGGAATCACTCCATCACACGCCTCCCATCATTGCACCATATAAGCATCTTCATTGGTCCAACGTACAATGGACCTGGCCGGGTCGTTGCTGTTATCACTACGCCTTACCCAAAAAAAACACACACCCTCCCGCCCTTAAAACAACCGACCCGCTTGCAGAAAAAATGGTGAGTGATACAGTGGTCTATGATTTCCTTTTTGGCATGATGTTTTTTGAAAAAACGAAGAGACATCCTGGTTTTGGAAGGAATTCGAACGAAAAGGTCTCAAACATTTGGGCCTTCTTAAAGAATGCGCTTTGTCCATGTGGCTTTGTCGGGGGCGAATGATTGTTGTTATGCTTCTGAGGACCTGAGGATTCTGGACCTCTAAATGATTTGCCGCCTATTTCCTTAAAAAGTACATTACATAACATCATTGACTAATATTGGCTACCCTCCTTGAAACTAAGATAGCACCTGCAACACCGGGGTTGGAAGATGAGTTTCCTTTTGGGAAGGCCTCCTGCGAGGTGCTGTGTTAGTTTCTGGGAGTGTAATCATAGTTATTGCGTTGGCCGAATTCCTATTTCTTTCCTGACGGGATGATTGATAGGTAAAAATCGGTTGCATCCTATCCAGCTTCATCTTAAAAACAAAAAACGCAATTGTCCTCTTTTTCCAGATAATCCCGCATCCAGTATCCAGTAAACTGCCAATAGGAAAAGTATCGATCCACTCACGGTGGTATTTTCCCAGTTGCATTTGTCCAAGGGATGATGTTGAATCTGATACCAAATGGTGGGTGGTATCTTATAATATCTTGTATATACAAACAATCAAACGCCTCGAAAAACCAGATTCTGCAAGTCATATCTTTTGGGGGCCAGTTCTCCACGTCTGCCATGTGACCAACCACGCCCCCACGGCAAAACCTCAAGCACATATACATCAAAAAACCCACAGGACCTGGCGTTGATGAGAGTGGCGTTGAGGGCAAACCTTCGTGTCTAGATGGGGGTAGTGGCTCTTAATTGCTTTTTTAATTGGTAAAAAAAAATCTGACTAGAAATCGATGCCTGTGGATTTTCGTTCATTCTTCTGATAGTAGATGTTTGGATGCAATATATTCTACCGTCCGGCGAATTAACATATCCCCCTGATAAGGCACATTTGAAGATGATTTTCCTTTTCCCCAAGTGGGATATGTTAGTTTCCTGGACGGTATGTACAAAATAGAAACCCCTATTACTAACCCATTGGGATGTGCCTCCATGTCAAGTATCATCGAAAGTTATCCCCTATTTATTTGACTATACTTTTCGTGTGGTTTTACATTTACCAAAGACTTTTTAGTTGGGAGAAATCTCAAGGTAATACTTACCAGTGTAGATTTGTTCTCTCACCATGTGTTTTCCGTGTTGGAACTGGGATTTTAATGTTACGGCTGGGCATGACTTGAGACCCACAAACACACAGGGGTGACAATAAACACCACTGCCCCTCAGACTTCCAGCAATAATGCTGAGCAAAAAGAGGCCATCCGTTCATTTCGCTGCAAATGTACCACTACTGTCTCGTTCTGACGGAAAGAAAACCATCCAAAACTCAAAACCCTGCAACTGCAAGTGCTCTTTTTTCCAGCCACTTTCGAGTAAAATAACATACTTGGCAGGAAAATCCACCATTTGTGAAGATGTACTTCCTATCCAACTACACCTACACCTATGTTTCTTCAACCTTTTTTGGTTCCTCGGGCGGGTGTTTCCAGTGGCCGACTGGCCGCTCAAACTCAACCCAACCTGCCAACATTGTCATGACCAAACACGGCACCACCAGCAGATGTGGCACCTGAACCGCTGATCGTTGGCTGAGACATTTTTTTTGGGGGGGACAAGGATGCAGAACACTCTGAACAGGAAACGAAAAAGAAAGGCCCAACATACATCAAGTGTTGATTGCATAATAAACAATAGACATCATTAACAAACAGCCTCAAAATACCATGACCATCACCAGTATCATCATTTAATCACATAAGGTCTGAGAACCTGGTGACATAGCATCCATGTATGGTATACTCACCTGCACTTACCATCAAAAACCAAACAAATGTAGGTATATATAAATGCACCATACATCATGACATGAATCCCCTGGATTATACTCAGAAAAACATGCTTCTGTTCATTTAGTTTCGGCTATTCTTGTGATGGGTTGGTGGATCTATTTCATCATCTCATCTTGTGTTTACCTCTTTTTGCATCCAAAAACATAAGTGTGCGTCTCCCAACAATAGCCCTAAGGATCCATGTATGGTATATTTACCTACATTTGGTTGAATTTGTATGGTATCTTTGTAAGTAAATATACCAGTCCCATGGATCCTATGGGGTAGGATCCCCCTTCACCAAACAAAATCTTCATCCATTCCGAAGCCGCTTTTAACAAGACGGGGGCACCTCTTTGGGGGGATGTCCCGGACATGCCGCCATATCCATCGTTCAACTAACCATAGTTTGTGTTGCACAGTTGCACAACCTCAAAAGCAATATCTAGACCCTGGGATTCCAACCACCATTCAAACAATGGGTGTTAATATAACCACCATTGCTTACCTAAGGGTTTTAATCATCGAAATTGGGTCAACCATTATTTTAATGGTGGTGGAAGCCACGGGTAGATAATATGTCCCCAACAACTCCAATCCCCCAAATCACGGTTTCAAAGGATAGTACAGCTAGTAAACTTTGCAAACCTTTCCACCAAACAAAAGTGACCATCGACCATCAACCAATCTTTGACTGATCATTGATTGATCCTTGTGAATTGCAATTTCTTAAAATACAGTGGTTTGGGGGCCAACAATTCCTATAGTCTTAAACTCACCTAAACCTGACGAAACCACCCAAACGCACCTTCAACTGCCTGCTGTCCAGCACTTCTCCTAGACCCACTAAGGGATCAAAGACCTCAAAACCAGATCAAAGACCAGGGGTTAAAGTAGCCAGTTTCTTTTTCCATAGGGTAAAAACACCATATGTTTTTTTTCAATGAAGTTATGGCAGTTAGATGGGATATAGCCACTCAGCGGATGGAAAAAACATGTGTATATATATAATCAGTACAGTATATACATATACCATATACTATACATCTATCATTTATCCACACACATTGCATATGTATGTAGATATAGATACAAACTACCTCAATAATGGGCTGATCTCCATTGACTAGAGACTGATGGGACAAATCCGGCTGTCTGCCAACAATTGATATGGCTCCTATGTACCAGGTACAGTACCCACTTCCAATGGCACAAAGCATTGCACAAATTCATGACAATGGCATTCCAGGAGGAAGTGAATCAGGACATTGGACAAGAACACATGTCAGAGTGCTGGGTCACGAGTGCCTTCAAAAACATAGTGCTCATCAGATTTCAACAAAAAAACAACCGCAAGCTTTGCAACGGCAACATGGCATAGCCAAAAGGGACTGAGGTTCAAAGTGAGATGTGAAAGGAATTCAAAAAGCCCTGCGGCATCCACTTACTCTACAACAATAATTAATTGTTAGCTACATTTTTCAAGGTTGACTATGTACACGAATGCAAAAGGAACTGGAACACAACACAACAAACGATATCTCAAAAATAATTCCCCAACGGCACAGATTTAAAGCAATGAAGAAAAAGAGACGATGCCTCTATCTTCTGATATAGCGTGTCACACAACCCCGCTGTTGGAAGAAATTTTGCACCACCTGGGCCACCTGGGAAGTGTAAAACCCCCCGTACCTAGTGGTTAACAGAATTTCTTCCATCATACAGTTGATGGAAGAAATCCGGCGATCACCAGTTGATTGGTAGTTTATCCCACTATTTTACAAGGGTTTTGTACATCCCAGCTGTTGCAGGGTTTCTTCCATCATATGCATCAATTGAACTACTACTTGCTTCACCCCATTCGCATGGCGAAACTTGGGCTGTGAAACTCCAACCTCCAATGGCCAAGGCACACAGTAATGTAACCATCCTGCAAAGCATGCATCTGAATCCCCAAACATTGCCTTAATACCTGGCAGGGCGGCTGGTCGCATAAATATCTGCAGCAAAAACTTGGTGGGGAAGATGTTTTGGACATATCCTCCTTGAAGCTAATCGCCCCTGCAAATAGGCCGAAACCCAAAAGGAAAGTAGTCTTTCAACCATCAATTTTCAGGTGCTATCTTAGTTTCAGGGAGGGGACATGTTTTTGAAACAAACATCGGCTTGCACAAAGATTACAAACATCCCTTCAACTAACAAAGCCCACATGCTCCGCACCGGACCCGGCAACAATCATAGAACATGAACTTTCCAGTGCTTTAAGTGTCGGGGATGGGATTTGAAAATTGTACAGGTATCTATATTAGATGTTGATTCGTGTCAGATGTCTCTGTTGATAAACAAATCAGGTATTCTAAAATTGCATAAAATATCCATAATATGTCCGAATGCCCTCTAATTCGCCAACATTTAAGACATCTTTTATGGGATTTCCAGTACTTCAGTATGGATTTTTTTCAACTCACCATAATTTTAACACCAAATCCCGACCGTCTGACCTTCCAAAAATCGCCCACCTTCAAGGCTCTTAAAATTCACCGCTGGTGCATCAGGATTGCGCGCAGCCAAGAAGGCTACAGCAGCATAGAAGCTTGCATTGACCACTGGACCAACAATTACAGCAGACTTCAGCTGCTTCCAGCGCGGGAAGAAAATCAAGAAGAACCAGGATACTAAGCTGATATTGGTCACCTTAGGTTGTTTGGAAACGGAAGTCATGGCTTTTTTTTTCTGCCAGAGTCAGTGAATGATGCTGGAGCTTAGGTACCATGTGTGCGAAACATGTCCCTTTTTTGGAAACATGTTAGATGAATTGAATCGGAGGACTAAGATAATACTGTAGCTAGAAAGTCCCAAAGAAGCAGATTCATGTGGAATCTGCTTGGCACAAAACAACTGATGCAATTGCAGGATATCGGGTCTACACACCTTCCTCTTGTTATCAATATGTGTCAAGAGTCGAAAAATCAAAGATTCATCATTAATATCAACTTTAGATCAAAATATGTTTCATCCCTGGCTGTCCAATCATTCAAGAGGCTTCCATTTTGGTAGCAACATCTCACTTTTTTGGTTGCCCAATTACAGTAGACTGCCAAGCACCCAAGGATCTCTTCAGATTCATAGATCATAGATTGACATCCGAAAACAAAACAACTTCTCAAATTCCATATGGTCCAAAGTACGGCACCAGAACCACCTGCTTCTCCTTGGGAATTCCTCCCCTGAACCCAAATGATCTGATGGATTGGAGGATTCGGATGAAGTCACATCTGAAAAACGGCCCCATGAGACATAGGTGTAAACCTGTAATGAATATCATCCCTACAAGCTGACCAAAGAAATCTTCATCAAAATACAAGAAAAATCCATTCTCATTCCATCCATTCCACAAACATTCCATGTTATTCCCAATGCATGTCTGCATTTGTCCATCTCCTGGTCTTGCAACATATCATGCCCAGGCACCGGGAAGAGTTGAAATGAACTTAAACCCAATAGTTTCACCTGAGCAAGGAATTTTGCTGCTCCCTCCTCGATGAACTTTGTTGCTTCAATTTAACAGAACATGTGTATATCTCTCTATATAAAAATATATTCAGATACATATGGGTATTCAACAAATATTGTCAATGTATTTCAATATATGTACATAAATGATGTGAATTCATCCATTAAGTGTTGAACATCAACATGAGGATGGGCATCCCGATCCCCGCATCAACAACAAATGGGATGTTCGATCCGCGATCAGCTCGATTCAAAAAGGGTCCGACATGAAACTCAAAACATATTATCATATTTTCCAAAAAAAAACATCCTTAGCCTTAATTGGATGGGAATTGTTGCGGGTGTACACATACAACAAAATCAGGTAAAGAACTATCCCAAAAGAAAACACACAACATTTTGTCAAACGGGAACTGTTGCCTCTTGTCGCGGCATCTATATACCAGGTTTGGTGTTTGAAAGATTGGACATCTTCAACAACGGTCCTTCAAAACCCTAATGACATTTTGGATTTTTCTTGTCAACACTTCGGGCAACTGGTGCCCTTTTCGAAAGTGATGAACTTGTGATCATCCTGGAGTATGCTTGAATATCCTATGCGTTCAATTT
The DNA here is from genome assembly GCA_000507305.1 of Breviolum minutum Mf 1.05b.01. Taxonomy (NCBI): domain Eukaryota; class Dinophyceae; order Suessiales; family Symbiodiniaceae; genus Breviolum; species Breviolum minutum. The sequence goes on along the minus strand of DF242931.1, from coordinate 37,221 downwards.
CGTATGCAAGAAATCTGTGAGAAAGTGTAAACACATGCAATAGGTAGATGTTGGAATGGACATGGAATCTACAACCTCTGATATCTGTCACCAGGCTGACATCACATTTTAGGCTTGGGGCAGTTCTATCATGCAGTTCCTCTGTTGGGAAGGGTATGCATGTCAAGGTAGAGCAAAAATTCATCTTTCCATAAATGTAACAAACACAAATGAGCTGTGGCAAACAAAAATCTACCTGTTTCAATAGTCTGTTTCTTATGTCTATCTTGATGGGTAGTAAAACCCCCCTCCCTGTGCAAGCTAAATCACCCGGGTGAACTGATCACGGTTCACATCTAAATCTCCGGGTGAATTTGATGATATTTCACCATCACCCCCAGGGAAAATGTTAGAAGTTTCCCCTCAAAGCTCCAGGATTCTTAAGTCGAAAAAGATTCATCACCTGACATACACCCACGAAAACTAAGATGTCCCCTAAAAAGGGACTAAAAAAGGGACTATTTCAACAGGAAATACAATGGAAATACATCTTCCAACCATTAATTTTCAGGGGACATTTGTTCGTTTCCCGGGGAGTATCTGACATGAATATCCACCATCACTCCCAACAAAATCATCCCATCAAACCAAACCACCCCTCCTAGAAACATCCAGCAACTAACTAATATATCCCATCCAAGGGTAGTTCCGAAAATCAGTTTCCTTTTCCGTTCGTTGGATATGGACTTGCTCCCTGCAGATTACTTCCTCCACCAATCCGACGAGCTGCTCCATGATTCTTTGACGCTGGCTCCACCTGCGCGGCCTCTTTCCTGTGAAAAAATCTTGGTGGCCGAAAACTGTTAAAAAAAGATCCCCTTGGTTGGTTGGGTTAAGAAAAAACAATAGTATTGGATTGGTTGGTTGGTGGAAATCCCCTTGCTTGCGCCTTTCACCATCTACTTGGTTGGTTTTTCGTGTGGTGAAAGTAGATGGCGATCGCCACGCGCATTCCAGGTGGCAGTTTGTAAGAGGCCATGACAAACCAATGACATGGGAGTGGCGATCGAAATCGATCCTTTCCAGGTGGTATAGAATTTTCCGCGGTTTTTCGAAAATTGATTTTAGATGTTTTCTGATGATTGACTCGTTTATCTTTTCACTGGATCAACAAAAATCTCGACTCTTCGGTAGGTAGGGGCGTCTTACTCGTTCTACTATCGTTTTCCAGATTGTGAAACCTTATTGCCCCACAAAATTCTATACAATTTCATGTTGCAGCCTCAAGCCTTTGACACTTTCATACTGCTTGAGGTCAAGTTCAACTGATTGGTTGTGAAGAAAAACAGTAAGGGACACTGAAAAACATGCAAAACAATATGCTTGCTATATATATATATTTAAATATAAATACATACTGCTACTGCGACAATAAGAACTATCACTAGAGCATCTACAAGCAGCAACAGCAACAGCAACACCAGCAACAACAAGATGCAATAACTACACCAATTGTATGGCTTCCTGATGTTTTTTCACAATGTTGGTTCACATTTTCGCTACGAAAATCACTATCACTCGGGATCCTGAAGCCTTAGACACATGTGTTCATTCATACTTTTCTACTGCTCACTTGTTTTGGACAATAGGAAGAAGTAAATGAGTGTACCGGAAGTTACAAAAAAAAGTACACCTCAGGAAAGGACGTTTCCGTGTACGGACCAACATGTCAAGATCTATGCACTAAGTATCATGTCAAAATTTCACTTCAAGGCAGCATTCATGTCATGTTGGCATATGAATTCATATATAGTAACAAATCAATCAATGTATACACATCTTGATCTATCTATCCTGTTACATCTCATATACTGCATGTATATCATTGTATATCTCTGGATATTCATGTTGCTCATCTGTGTTTCAAGAAATCCACCCGAACTCACCAAGCTGGAGCTGAACAGCTGGAGCCTTGAACCAAAGCTGATTCCGAGACCAAACCTGGAAGGTTTACTGCAAGCGAACAAAAATGATNAAGTATAGAATGATAATAATAAAAAACAAAATATTCACAATATGTATATATATATATCAATAAATCATATGTTAGAGAGAGAGAGGAGGGGAATGTGAAGCCACCATTGTGGTCCAAACTCCATCTGTTGATACGTCGAAACCATCGAGTTGCATCTGGACCAAATGACGTGACCCAGTGGAACAGGTCACCCTGGATATGTTCAACAAGACTTCCAGCTGGGTCTGAACCATCTTGAGCTATCGCCAAAGAAGGGTGTGATGAACAGGATACAAGGAGGGGTTGAGGCTTGAGGGAATGATGATGATAATGATGATAGCATTGCCAATGCTTGTCATGATTAACAAGGTTACGATGATCAGCACTATCATGATGATATTCATGATGATGATGATGATGATGATGATGATGATGATGATGATGATGATGATAACTAACTCTGATTATTGTTGCAATGATTGTTACACAACACAGTCTTGGGGGCCATCAACAAATGCAAACAATGAATAACAGTTCAAATTAAGGGCAATGCGGCAATCTAGAGAGCCTGCATGCGCTCAATCATAGCAGCATACCATTGAAATTCAATGTGTCCTACCTTAAACCTTAAACCATATCACTTTGTTTCCACCCCTTCCCCTCCACCACAAATGCCCACCAAGCAGCACAATCAAAAGCAGGGTCAAAAGAAAGAGCCACGATTTCTTTCTTTGCATGACTGCCATCTCTTGAACCACCGCAGCTTGACGTTTGCTTGACGTTCCAGCATGTCTAATAGAAACAAAGTCACCAAGGATCCATCCTGTGACCCTCCGAATGGGCTTATCTAATGGTTGAATGGATGACATTCGATTGTACCTCAATGCAAACTCAACATATGCGAACTACCCATGTCTATTAATTTGCCTTGAATAAAGGATACAGAATGACTTCAACTCACTTCAACTATCGTCAGCTAAAAAACCAGTCATGATGAGATCCTCCCATCTCCGCAAGTTGACACATTTTTTTTTCCAATTGCAGGAGCTGAGAAACCACGTCCTGCGCTGGTGCCCCAAAAAAGGCATCCCCGAAAACACCAAAAACGTAGATGGCAACTTCAACTTGCAATCAGACTATACCCATTTTATGTGGAGCATCATGGTCAACAAATATAAAAAAGGCGGTGTTCCTAATTTCTGCAATTTTTTCCTTGAAACAATTTAAACTTGTGATAAGAAGCTCTCCACCCCAACTGTAACAACTCACATCTGAGAAGAGGCTTCAACAGCTTGCAACAATGAACTCATCCCACCGGTCCCGTCCTGATTGGTTGAGTAGAATAACTCGAAACAGAAGTGATTTGGAGTTCTTTGTGCCTCAAATGAAGCTGGAGGCGTTTGCGTTTTCTCAGCAAACTCCAGTGGAATATCTAAACATTGAGATGGTACATGACATAATGTATGTTCAAATGTATCATTATTGATATTGTTCTACACACTGGTACAAGATTTTAGTATCGTATATCTGGCAAAATATCCCGGAATCAGCTAGATCTATTTGGTGTTCTTTATTCAACGTGCTCTTTTGGTATGATGATCTGCATGTTGGCATCGGTAGACGGAAGTCCAGGGTACCAACAACGTCAAGTTGGCCATGCTAAATCCAATCATTTGCTCAAATCGGGTCGCACATGAATAGAGGTCTAGCTGAATAGACCTGGGCAAGGTTCATCCTGCATTGAGGCTATACTATCTACTAAGCTGGAAAACTCTCGAAGGAAAACAAATCCCTTTCCAAAAATCCATTTTGGGGGAATGTTTGTGGGATGATTGATCAGACCGTGTCTATCTTGATATAGAAACAACTTTTGGTCCGTTTGTTGACAGTGTTCAATCGACGAAATGCATAGGACGATGCACTGTTTATGTGCCAAAGATGAGGCTCTCAAGGTTTACATCCACCAAAATGTTGCTGGAACACTGGTACCATCAAATCATCTATTTAATGGCTCAAACATAAAAACTGGTCCTCCTTTGTCCCAAAGCATGGTCTTACAGATTGATATGATGATATTAAACACGTTCTTTCAAAAAGGTAGGACATGTAACAATAGATATCAATAGATAATACCGTCCACTCCCGTATATTACAGTATAAATGTATATATATATAAATATTTAAGAATATATCAACACAAGTGTTCATACCCATGTAACATACATACGTATATACATATGTAGTAACTACCGGTGCCAGGTTGGGTGTTCTCTGGGAAACCCTGCAGCAACGATGGCGCTGCAAGTTTCCGCATCCTTGACATGAAGACAAGGTCTTGGGGTGGTCTGTTTATTTGAAAGATTTTTGAAGTAGATAGAACAACTTTGTGATAGACTATAACAAGAGAAATTGCTTTGATTTCTTGAGCCATACATTTCAAGGTAGTATGTCTTTGTACAAACTAACAATGTAGACCACATTAAACAAATCTCAACATTGTTGAACATGTGATTTTCAAAGTATTTCCCCAAGCAAGTTTTGTCAATTTCTCCGGCGAACAACACCTTCCACAACCCAACTGAGCGATCATCCTTCATGAACAAACTATCGATTCATAGCATGAATGTTGGATTCTCATGGCAAATGTATATTAAAACACAACCTTTTCGTTGCAAAAATACCAAGATTCTTCTCAAACCAACCCCGGCAACCTCACCCCAACCCCCACGGGTCTCCCCGAAAAATCTCAACCTTCCCAACTTATCAACTTGCCTTACCCGCTTTCCATTGACCCCCTGCTTTCCTCATGGGCCGAGAAACTAATTGAAGTCGAGTCGTCATCAGCGCTTTAGACAAGGAATTTACTTCCTGTGAGGCCTCAAGGATGGGAAGAATAAGTGAGATACTGGATGATGATGATGATGATGATGATGGATGATGGATGATGGATGATGGATGATGGATGATGGATGATGGATGATGGATGATGGATGATGGATGATGGATGATGGATGATGGATGATGGATGATGGATGATGGATGATGGATGATGGATGATGGATGATGGATGATGATGATGATGATGATGATGATGATGATGATGATGATGATGATGATGATCAAACAATCATAAACAATTTCAAGCAACATGTGCTGCTTTGTTCCAGCAGTTGCAGTGAGTTTTTTTTGTGTGTGTGTACCTCCTGTATCTCCACTTTGGAGGATCAACTTGATGTCAAACGATCCAACGGTTGAAACCTCCAATCTGACATCCGATACCCGGTTGGATCTGAGCCCTCTCGCTGCAAATGCCAATGTCATCACATGCACGGAGCAAAGATGCCTTGGTTTCAAAGAACCAAATATGATTCCACAATTTATCAGAAAAAAACACTCACCTCTAAATCCTGACTTGAAAACCTCATTTTTTTGTTTTTAGGTTCAATATATTTAGGGGTAAATGGGTAAATGGGACATGACTGCAAACAAAATGTTGGAAGCAAAATAGGGACACTGATGCGGAGAAATGCTTTGGAAACACAGTAACGATTCTGAAAGGATTGAGAAAAAAACACCAACAAACTGCTTCATGGTGTCAACCTACCTGAATTAGTTCCAAACATGTTAAAACATCTCAAGAAGATTTACAACTTCAAGACTCCAACGCCCGAAGACCAAAAAACTGCGAGATTTGGACCTGAAAAAGTTTGAACTTGAGACCCGTACCAGTTTGTGAAAGTGTGGTTTTGCCTGGAGGATCCGATGGAGTAGGCTTTGCAAAGGTTAGCACCACCGACAGGGGAGTCAAGTTTTTTTTTGTGGTGAATTTTCACAAAAACAAGAAATTGTGATGCATATGAAATTGTATCATTTGTATACAGTCATATCAATCTAACATATTAGTAATATGGTTCCTGAAACTCTTCAACAATTCTCAACGAATCTAAGGTAGTCAATAAACAAATGTTAAAAAGTCAAATTCAGACCTAGATACAATGGTATACATTGGAACTGCCCCCTACCCAGTAACAATCACCACCAGGATTGTTCCATTTTTAGTAGAAAACCCCTATCAACCTTCATTTGTGACTGTTGCTGAGCGGCAGGTAGACCGGAGGTCTAAAATGGGATGCCTGCCATGTTCAATCTTTTCAGCTTTGCCTGGGGGATTTTTTTTTGGAACCTCGCCTGAACGCAAGGGCCACACCAGTCGGCATAGACGTCCAAGAAGACATGTCGATCACTATCAATGACCAACTCCTGAAAGTGGCAAATGATGAGATCGTTGCTCGTCAGGTGATGCAAGTAATCTCTTACAGCAAACCCGCCTTTCTGCCTTTGTTGATTCATTTTGTAGGCCGTGGCTTGTGATGAAGCGTTTTTTTCAATTCTGAAGCTCATGTGTCATACATATTTGAGAGTATTTGTTTCTGATGACTTCTGGACAAACAACACGTCTCATGGTATTTGGATTCAGCTGATCTCAAAACTGTCTTCCCATTTCAGTGATTCTGAGGCTGACAAGGTTGATATACAAATCTCCATTAGACACAGAATTTGAAAAACCTCAATCCATCTCTAAAATATCAAAGTTGTACAACTGTTGTACAATTCTTTTATAATTTTGTTGAGATACAAACTATACAATTATACATTTTTTATCATACAAAACAAACTTTCACAGTAAAATATCTGATCCTTCAATCAATTCGTTTGGATGAGCTCCTCAAGACTACCCATGGAGGTTTCTGCCCGTCACCCCTGTAAAAAACCTCACCTGAAAGCTATCTGCCACCACGACCGTCAAACCTGGATGATCATCATCCTGGAAGGCCGTGGATTTTGGGGCTGGCATTCCGATTCATGTCTTGTTGAACTTGTCGTTTGTTTGTTGCACGAAAATATGATAGTTGAGGTCAAGCCCAAAACACAAAATCCCAGAAAGTATCTGTATAGAAGCGGCTACCAGAAAGGTCGGTTAGTTCAGCTAATGTGCTGTGCCAAACTAGCATAGCTAACATCTCTTGAGGTGAACAAAGAACATCCATGAAAAAACCGGTGCTGTTTGAACCCTGGATATGATCCTGGATGTTGCATGTATACACACACCCTTGTCATTCATTCAGCACCTAGAAGATCCAGGTATTACAGTAAAAAATATGATTGTATTACAGCATATGCTGTATATGTCACCAGTACACAACTATGATAATATATCCATCCTCCCTTTAAAAACCAAGTATGGCAAGCAATGCCTGTTTGCCATGTTTGCACACTCAAAACAAAATGTCAGTCTTCATAGGTCCACGGGCCCCTCACTTCGAGTTGATGCGACAAACTGATGAATTGGAATCGGAAATACATGAAGTAAATATACTAGGGAAAAAATGATCATTTTCTGTGAATCTTTTTCAGTAGGGGTACTGTAGAATGTTTGAAAGGCTGGGTGTCCATCAACTAGGAGTTGAAGTACAACGTTAATATAAATTATATAATTGCATACAAATATCAACTAGATTTCTAGATGAAGTATATGCGATTTAGAGCCTAACGTCAGAAGTATAGAGGAAATCACTGCCAGCTTCAACACAAGTTTGCGACCAAAGCCTGCAACTTCATTCATTCATCTGCAATAGGAATGTCGACCCAAACGGGTCGGAACTTTAGAAGGAGGTACACAATATTGCTTCTTCTAAATTATGAAACTTAGTGGGCTTTATGTGGGTTTTATGGCCTTTGAATGGCGAAAAAAAAGAAACAGTTCAATTTAACACAGGCCTTGTCATCCTTGGGTCTGGCAGCGCTATTGGGTCGCACCACTCCACAGTAGCACAAGGGTTTCTCCAGGCGCCTACAGTAGCTCTAAATGACACCAATGTGGAGGGCTAAGGCTTGGTTGATATATATATATACCTGTGTAAATGCGTGTGCAATGATATATAATGTGAGTATCATACAGAAAGGAAAGTTACCTAGAGTTTGACAATAAGCTTCTGTTGAGAATTCAATATGGCTATGCTAGCTTAGATCTGGAATTGTACAACCGAAACACAATGTGATTCAAGTTGGATGCATTGGGTGGACTCTCTTCGTCTGCAATTTGTTGCTCCAAATTTTGTGAACTTGGGAAAAGTATGGAAAATGTTGGAATTCACAACACACATCTTTGTGAACTTATAAATCATCTTTACTTGCCAAAGCCCAGCTCCCTAGTTTTTGCAAGGAAGTCATTCTATCACAACATATCAGAAAACAATTTCCATGTTTTTTTCTCGTTTTTGCCAAGTTCCCCTAACTTTCATTTCACCAATCTCGGTCACCCTGACTTGGCAGGAGGATTGTAGCGCTTGCATTTGTTGCATTTCCAAACTCCACGAGGCACCTGAAATCAGTTGACAAACGCCACCATTTGGCCCTCCCTGAAACGCCCCTGCAAATGTTATAGGTTCAGGGAGCCCTGAAACGCCACCAAAAATACGAACGCGGAATCCTTTGAAGCCTCAAAATGTTCAAACTTCCAACAAAAATTGTGAAACATGGTGAAACATCTAAACGAACTGGTGAGTTTTTTGGTCTTGCTATGTCCATGTTCCTATCATGTAGCAGGAAAAAAAATCATCAATATCCTGGCTGCCAAGGTTGGAAGAAATGGAAACGGGCTAAATTCTGTGTTGTGGATGACCACTAGGTGGGCTGGCAACTACCCTGGGATCCATAACAATCGCAAGTCGATACCCTTCAAAATTATCAGAGAATTGTGAAGCCATGAATCTTCACTCACCGCACCCTTACACTCCAAGTTTCTATGAACAGATTTGCTTTGTATGTACCAGCTTCTTCAAAGTGACCTTTTGATTTGTTTTAAGAGGTCAGAGTATCGCTGTTTCAGGGTCACTTATTGAATCCCAACTCGGTCATTTTGAAGAACCTCCTGTTCTTGCTCTACAAATCCAGACAAATCCCTCCATTTTAAGAACCCACTGGTGCCTTGCCTGTGCTTCAAGTACTTCTTCCAATGGCAGGGCACGACAACGCACTTCCAAGGTGCGCAGTTGGCCACCAGGCATAGCTATTGAGCTGCTGGACCTAACGACTCTCACCACGTGTTTTCCACGTGGACCATGCATGGATATCTCAAATGGAAAGTTGACACCCTTCCTCCACCAAAAACGTCCACTAGACATAACTCACCTTAATAGGAATGGTTTGTCGGGTCCTAGTTTCGAGACACACTAGGAATCCAAGAAAAATGCAACATTGCAAATTCCAGCAGATGTCAGATTGCATGAATTCCACCTCTTCAATTGACTACACTGTCTTGAATCAGTATTGATCTCTACCTGTCAATATATATCTTTGTAGATGTCTTATGTCATGAAAACATTCTTACAATATCTTGCAACTCTTACACTATACATAGCTGCAATCTTAGAAAGAAGCTTTCTGGCATATATCGACACAAGCTGAGAGTTGCTGTCGGTGTGTAATTTTTGGGAGATTGTGTTACTGTAGGCTCTAAGTCCATGTCTGCTTTTGTCAAAGTACTTCCATTTTAGATGTTTTTTTAGCATCCATAACATCCTTCACACTTTGGCCTTTTTGGGGTCAAGTGGCGGAGGTAACAAGCGAATGCCACCATGCAAATCCATTGCCAGGGCTTCTTCCAAGGCTGGATGACTGGTTAGATGGAAGGCAGCCTGGTGGCAGCCGGGAGGTGACCCTGAAGGCAAGCAAAATCAACCAACATCAACAAACGTGCCTCGCCATTCAGGTAGGCCGTAACAAAGCGTTCTTCCGGGAGGCAAGCCGAAGCACACCTAAGACGATAAGAAGAAAACGTTAAGGCCAAAAGATCTCAAAACAACCGAGTTATTTACTCAAAAAATGAGAAATTATGAGACAACTGACTACTGAATAATTAATACAGAAACTTCACATATCATGTTAAACATGCTGGAGAAGTGAGAACATCTCCCAAAGACGCTGTGGATGGTTGGTGATTTCCCGCATGAGGCATCAGGTACGTTTTCTCTTTCAAGGCAATCCAGAACACATCCTCACTCATAGCAACTGGGCAACCCTGACTGCACAACCATCGTCAACAAATTCCACCTCGGATGTTCTCAAGAGTCTTGTATAGAATATGAAGAAAACCTATATCATGGTTTGTTAGGTAACCCCCCCCCCCACCCTCTCACAGCGGAAAGTGAAGGTTGGTATTGGTCAGATTGTTTATCCACTGTTACAGGGTTGGGGGGGGAATTCAACACAAATAATTCATAATACAAATAGTTTTGACAGTTAGACAGGTCATATTTAACTCGTTGGGTGGTTTCAACCCATCTGAAAAATCTTCGTAAAAATGGGAATTGTCCACTCTAGTATGGGTGAAAAAAAAACAAAATATTTGAAATCACCACCTCGTTTCCAGATTTCACTGATATCATGATATCTCAAGTTACACAACTACACAATGACTTGTTGGGCCGACCCATTTCGTCGGTGATGATACATGACGTGGCAACCTGGTGATTCCTAAGGCCATCACTGACCCGCCTTCACGACCTCGGATGATGAGGGATGGTTTTTTTTCCATCCATTTTCAACGTGGAAAGTTCTCGCAAGACATTTTGAGACACAAACAACAGTTTTTGAGCTCGTGAACCTTTACATCTTTCATGGTAAAAATGGTTTGCAACCACTTGGGTTATCTTGTAAGAAAACCACTTGGGGCCAGGAACCTTAGCTTCACAGGCCATAGGTCCACTGGGTGCATTGGCATTCGCCTCCAAACCAGCAGTGGTTGGCCAAGCTGTTGATCAAAAAGGCTTAAGAATCAAAGGTTGGGATATAATTATGTTTTTACACATCGATGTGTAAAAACATAATTATATCTCAACTAGAATCATTGTATTGTTATGTAGGTCTTTACTCAATCTACTCATCATTTGCATCTAAGAGTATCAAATCTACCCACCTCCTTGGCGACTTTGCAGCCATGAGGTGGCCACCAAGATTCATAAGGAGATGGTTCCTGCATCTCGACATGTGGTGACATTGGATCCTAAAACTCACGGGCATGGTCCGTACATTCCATATGATGCCATATATGGTATACATCTGGAAAATCCAGAAACAAATCAACTGGTCTAAACTGGTGTTCAGGAGCCTAGTGGGCACTCCTCAATCAGTGATAGTAAGTTCCAAAACTTTATGTCACATTTTCTTGAGGTTTGGGATGAGAAATCATGAGAAATCTGCATGAGTCAGCTGCAAAGAGTATCCTTGTCGTCCTTCTCTTTTTCGTCTTCATTTTTCTTGGACTCCTCGTCACCTGCCACAGTGAGAGCAAAAATAAAGCTTCATTGTTTAAAACGTTCTTAAGTCTTGGGTGTTCCAACAAGAGGCACATTCCAAAAACACACTTGTCTATTGACTATTGCTTGAGAAAAACCGTCGATCAAAGTCTGACTCTGGCAAATTTGACCACAGTGTCAGAACCCAAAGAATATCCACTGAATACGCCATCGTTCGGATGACAAACAGAAATGTCTCCAACAAGTTGTCCAATGGAACGTGTGATGAACGAGATCCATCATGATACTCCAACATACCATAAGATGATGTACATGATCAGCGATCCCAATAAAAAACTGTATAGATTATAGAACTAGTACTAATCAATATTAATAATAAGATCCATCATACTCAAGAATCATAAATCACTTATACATCATACAAAAATAGATAGAAAACAAAGACCAGGATGCATGCCAACTTGTGTTTCAGTACCATCCAGGCCTTTGGTGTCCTTTTCATCTCCATGAAGTCCTGGACCAGGAACGAAACAAACAGTCAAGGCGAGTCCCAAATTGGGGGTGAAAATAAAAACTATTTGAAACTACCACCCAGGTATTCATGATGTATTAATAAGAACTCTTCGTTTGTGACACATATTTCATGCCAAGTTTTTTTGGATGCTACTCACAAGTGTTTTCTATGATACCTATATCAAACTACCACTACCGCACCATGACTGTTGCAGTCCTGTGAACCAAGTCCCAACCGATGGGCTGAGTCGGAAATCTCCGTCTTCCTTCTTTTCTTCCTTCCAATGGAGCAAGCAGTTTACCACGTGGCGGTACATCCCCCAACGTTCTTCTCCACATGATGTCATCAATATTTCTCGTAGATGAGAAATGTTACTGATTGTTTGAGAATAGTGTGTAATAGTATTGTAATGGTATAGATTAAACTTTCATATGCATACATGTATATATGTAGACTATAAATAACTGAACAATTCATAATATATATATATATATAGAAGCTTCTATTTGATTGTACGTAAGCGCAAAATAAATCGAAATCATGTCACTAAATGATCACATCTCCCTTCCATTCAAAGAGCGCTGCCTTCTTCTCTTCCGTCTCCTCTTTGGTTTCCTCTTCCTGTTTTTCTTCCTTCTCCTGACGAATCCACAACACAACTCCGTGTGGTGCTGGCAACCAACCACGGCACCAAACTACGACCTTTGCAGGGACCCAAGCATTTGACTTGGCTCAGGCTATCATCTCAGGAAGAAAACAAAACTCGGCTCCAATTTGCTGGTTGGTTGATGGGAATTCCCAAGATAGAATATAATACATTTAAATGAATTCCTGTCATACAAGGGTAAAGAATGCCTTAACTAGTTCATCCGATGTGCCAGTGCCCATGTCCTTCTGAGTAAAGCGAGCACAGGTACACAAGCCCAACAAAAGATGCTGGATTCACGGGTGATTCTCTTCCAACCAATCTGAACTATTTTGTTGTAGATCTATGTTCTTGAATCAACTTGAATCCAGTCCTCCTTCTTGGTCTCCTTCGTCTCTGATGGTTCTTTCTTCAACTTTGCCTTCCTTAATTCGGCGTCAGCATCTTCCACTGGATGGAAAGGATGATACAACTGTTGCTGCCTCCAACGCACTCTGCCATCACCAAAAGCGGATAGAATAGAGGCAGAGTATGATAAGAATGCAAGGTAGGCAAACATCTTCCAAGTACATTTGGGAGTTGAAAAAGGTGTTTCAACTATTTCAAAAGCTGAACGTATGGTTTGTAGGCTTTGGTGAAGTCAGCTTGCAGCTTGCACGAAAATTCATACGGTCAAGGTACTTCGCCGCTTTGATTGCATCTTTTCGCTTTTTTTCCAGATCCTTCTGTGCCTCGAAAAACAATTGATGACTGCTGTGCAACGTCAAAACCCATGGCGCCCTGCAAGTTCCGATGTGTCAATATACCCTCTACAATCTGCCCGGTTGGCCTGTTTCTTCTTTGCAATCTCTTCCTCATCCTGCATGGAGATGGAGAAAACAACCGCAGCATCACACTCCAGGGACATAAATCCCTAGAAATGGTAATTTATATTTTTTGAAGAGCTAGTTGAGTTTTAATGTAATATGGTCCAAACATGTCCAAACAACTTGTACCTGGGAACCCCTACCCAAGGTAAACAAATCTCTATGCCACTATGCATTCTGAGTACATCATGATGCAAATCATGGCAACATCTTGCCAAATGCAGCTGCTCTGCAACATCTCTGCACCTTCTTCGCTGTTTTCTTGAACTCGTCATCTCCAGTGGAGCGTAGGGCAATGCTACCATCGTGCAGGATCACCTGGGAAAAGCTGGCGGCAAAAACCATGGGATTAATTAACTGATGAATTGAAGATACATTGTATTTAGAAAACATGAAAGCCAAGCTATGCTTATGATTCGTTTCTGTATCTTTGGTCATTGAAACATGAGTTTTAACAGGAACCGTGAGATGTAGAATTGCACTGTTCTGTTTCTTCATTATCTTACCCCTTACCATGGTCATGAGAGTGACGCCATTTCTAGGCCAGCAAATCAGCAAATCCTGAGCAAAGGACCAGTTGAGCACTTGTCTCACCCCACATGGCCTGCAAATGGTTGAGTTTGTTGTTGCTATTTTGTAGTGGGATTAGACCACCAGACCACCAATGGTCGAGCATTTGCAATGAAAACTGGGTAAGGTTTGCAACCGTGGATTCGACATGGGAGCACCCAACAATTGCTGTGATGCATTCGATTCTTTACCAGTAATTGTTCGGTTTCCGGTTCCGGAGTCCCAACATCTGTCAAGAATAGTCCCATGTGAATTGTATGTACTAATATATACATATATATATATATAATCAAATATATTATGCAATGTACAGTATCTATAAATAAAACGTATCCATCTCGTAGCAGCTACAGGTTCCTCTAGTTTTTGTATATAGTTGTCAACCAAACAAAANTTATGGACTGTACAGTATCTATAAATAAAACGTATCCATCTCGTAGCAGCTACAGGTTCCTCAGTTTTTGTATATAGTTGCAACCAACAAAAATCCATCCAAGGATCCAACCGGGAAAGGTCCATGTGTTCCATCCGCCTCCTCAGCTCGTGGGAAATCGAAGAGTGGAGTCATCTGCCCTGATGTTGGAGCCCAGTCCTGGAATCCATCCGCGGCGGGAGACAACGTGGCTATTTACATTGTGGAAAGTAGTTGGCCCAACTTCCGAAAAGGTAAGTTACTTAGAAATAGATGGTAATTACCTGTTCCATCTATCTGCTAGGTGTGTTTGATATGATCATATTTTGAATGTAGATACATGGAGTCATGGAAGATTTACATGCTTCCCGGGTCCTTAGGGAGTTGAAAAAAGACCGTCAAGGTGTACGCCTGGCGCACCAAGTCGCGAGCCGGCTTTTGCAAATATCAAACACACACAATGATCACATCATATGTTCATCCAACAAAAAAATAAGAATCATCATCAAAACTTCTTGCATATCTATAAAATTTTACCTACTGTAACTTCACTTCACAAATTCCAACCCTTCCCATATAAGTTATGCCTTTTTGTTTGTCAACAAAACAGCTCCCAAACCTCCAAAGCTGGTCTATGAGCATTAGAGGTGGCGAGGCCACGTGGTAAGGATAACTCCAAGGAGGCACCGGCCTGGCGAACGAAGGCACTTCATGGTACCCAAAAGGAACCAAAACGAAGATTTCAGTTCAAAGGTTCTTGATTGATTGAAATCAAACTGCATTTTTGGTTGATGATGATATATTATGATGGTGACTGTGATGATGGCAATGATGTTGGCGTTGGTCGTGGACTCGGCACGTGCTAAGTGGGATCATCCCAATGATGACTTGTCCTTCACCGTTTCAGAACAGAAGAAAAGTCTTGATCATGACCGGCTTGAAAAGAGCCATCTTGGTGTGGGTTGAATCAAATCATAAATGGATGATAAATCTGCTCAGTATGTTGCTTTATAATGTGTTCTAAGTTCAAACTACATCATCACTATATCTCAAACTATCTTCAACAAGATTTGCTGAAGAGTAAGCAGCAATCATCTATAATCTAAGATACTAGATAACGCTTTTCTGCTGATTGCTGGCTGTAAATCCGCTACTAGCATGTGCAAGACAAGTCACATCAAACAATCTCCAGTTAGCACTTCATGCAAAGCGGCCCCATGGCAGTGTCACCACTGCGAGTCTTTGTGAAGACACCTTGTATTGAAGAGTATGCGATCATCTACTCTCCTGTCAACATAAGATTACACCAACACAAATAAATATCATATTATACCAGTCTCTGCCAGTTACCGTAAGGTGTAAAAGTCATAGCAAAAAACAGGTGCCACTATTTGTATAGTTTGGTGTATTTTCCCTTCTCCTGCTAAGCTTTCCAACATCTCCCGCTACACCCGTTTCCCACCACAACCTGAAGGATACAACGTTTCCGGTCCGGAATCAAGGAATCAGGATCAATCTCAAAGTCACAACCTGAAACACGACAAAATCCAGGAAACTGAAAAAGCGGTGTGTTGGGTTTAGTTGTTGGTCGCAATGAATCAGGCATGACCCAATGGAAGAAAAAAACACATTCCTCATTTTTTCATAAATATAAAATAGGAATTATCCAGTGGAGCATGGTAATTCAGCCCATGAACTCTTGATTGTTTTAGGACATTTTATGACCATACAATAAGAACCTGCGTGTAGAGTGTAGTGTCCCGTACATCAACCAGGGCTTTTTCGTGGCTCAATGTTGATCAATTTCATCTTTAAATACCACTAACACCTAGTGACCATATTTGAAAGTAAAAACATGGCAGAATTCATTATGCTTCCTAACAACAGCCAGATTTGCTATGTCGAAATAAACACCACTGGGATCTATTGTTCCAAACCACCCACGAAAAAAAACACATCGCAAACCCAAACAGCTGACGTCTCTGCCCGATCTGAATTTCAACCATGCTAGTTCAGTCCCATTCCGTGCCCATGCTTCCGAACGATGCTGTGGCACAGTATGGGTGCCCTTGGGCAAACGTGCACGTTGGAAAGACCACTCAGCAGCATCGCCTGCCTTGCACACACAACGTATGACAAAATGATTCTGCTAGCACAAAATAGCATAACAAGTGGATGAAAAAACTCTTGTTACCCTCCTGTAATCTCACAAAACAAATAAAAAGAGGGTGAACATCCACCGTGTTGTTGGATGTTAGTGTTATTTACATGCAATATTGCAAAATATAATCTACCAGGAAAGATATGTATACTGCTTACTGCATGTAAAGAGAAGGGTGTTTCATGGCTTTGTTAGATCACAAGAACCGCCTCGGAGAGTGATGGGTTAGTTCCCATGATCCGCTCTTCTTCTTCATCATGCTTCTCCTGCGCAACACGGTTGATTTTTGTCTGTACAGTAGGTCCCATTGGTATGGAAAAACTGCAAGCTGAGGTGACTTTGAACTTTAAATACTTTACCTGTTCCGTGAAAGAAGATAGCTAAGAGAGTATGAACATGGCAACCGGCTTCGAAGTTCCCAATGACAAAGGATCTTAAACTCTGCTAGGGCGGAAAAAAAATTCCTCCACAAGCGACATCAGTCACATGTCATCCAAGATCTCACCAGAAAACATACTCCAGCATCAAACTTTAGCAAAATTTATTTATGGATTGGTTTTTGGATGTTTGGTTCCACCTCCAAACCTCATCTTAAACTCACCAACCCACGTAACCGGTCACCACACCTCAATAACTTTCAACTCTTGGGAGTAGAGTTGCTCATGTGCAGCCTGAGTCAAACAAAGGATATCCAAAAGAAATGCCACTTCACCGAATGTGAGCCGGGATGGTTCTTTTATGTTATCTTTGAATAAAACAACATGACGTTACACACACACATGTTGTGCTTGGGAGGAGTTGTGTGTCAACAACCAGCTTCACTTAAGCCATCGTTTTGCAAGTGGAGCTTGCCCCCAATAGCTGCATGTTCCGGTGGCCTCCTTCTCTCGTTGACGTTCCGCGAAGGTCGACTTTGCAAGCTCCAACTCCTGCAGGTCCGCCACTCTCGGAAGGGTTTTTTGATCGTCAAGACCTGTTGATTTTTAGCAGGGATAACACATAAGCCACTAAAACAAATGGCCTTAAACTCTCCATTATATATATATACTTTGTTGTTTCATAGGGATCCTTATAATACGTATAGTTTAATATAATAGTTTATTATAATCCTTATACAACATTATATAGCTGGGTATTGGGTAGTAGAATTATCCCCTATATACCCTAAAACAATCAGTTTCGTTTTTCATTGCTCAATTGAGAGATATTGAGAATTTGGAAATTGAGTAGTCATGGGTACACCATGGTACACCAAATATACGTAAACAGATTCCAGCAGTTTTGTAATATCAATCAGGTTTGCAGGTAAAAAGCTTCCAAGGAGAAAGGGGACATACAAAAAATGGTAGTTGGATGTTTTTTTCCCTGAAGTTGAAGGCCTCCTTCCAGGGCCTATGTTCGATTTTTGCTTGATCAGTTGATTTGGACAACATTTCAGTGTATAGCTATGCATGAATTGAGGTAGATCAAATCGTGATTTCTCTTTAAGAATCCAGTTGACTATGTTGACTCGTCCAGGAGGCGAAGGAAGAAACAATTTGGAGTTTGGAATGTTCTCTAGACAAATGGCGGAAATAACACTTGGAACCAACCGTTCAAGGATGTTCAAAGCTTCAGAACCCTTGAAGGTAGCCACCCGCGGCTATGTGCTTTGCTACACGAGCATATCATCTGCCTCGTGGTTCAAAACCTCGAATTGTATATGACTCTGGTTACCTCAACCGTTTCCGCGCTGATCCTTGGTTCGCAACAAACATGTGTCTAGCCTAGCAATGCCCAGCCCACTCCTCTTTGAATCGTGGCTCTGAGAAGAGTGTCGATGTTGCCTGTTCAAATCAGAACTCTTTGTGAATTGGACATTCCAAAATTATTCCAGATAGATTCAAATAGGTCACACAATTTCTTGAGTTTCATTCTCATATCAGCAAGGTACAAGGTTCCTCCCTGTGGCCTGGAAAGAAGAGTGGCGGCCCAATTGAGGTGGCACGGTGCCACCTGCATAGGAACACATGTTTCGTGGCAAAGACTTGCAACATGAACAACTTGGAAGTCTGGTCTAAAGGTACACATTAAACCTATAAAGATACGTACAAGTAAAGGTGGATTCTACGACTCCTGAACATCTCCTCATGACTATGAGGACCTTTTTGTCTGTGACTAGTTGTTCAACATAAGTGATACCTAGCACACCATCGAATCATCCATGTTTCACCTCGTGCCAGCATAGGTGATGCAGGGCCAGGTACAGCTGAAGTGAGTCGTGCCAAATCTGGTGGTTGGAGTGGCAGGTGAAGCGCTCCCTCCTGTCACTTCACAGGAAGGGACAATATGCGGGTTGATCATCCAGATAACTAGTTGGTGGTTGAACCAACCCCTTTGAAAAATATTAGTCAAATTGGGAATCTTCCCCAAGTAGGGGTGAAAATGAAAAATATTTGAAACCACCAACCAGTATATGGTGTCAAATAATTGATTTAGATGAAAAACCCTTTCAAGGAAGGGCCTTGGAAAACTGGTCAACCAAAGAAGAACGGCAAGAACCAACAACAAAAAAACACAATGACAGCGACAGCCACCACAACAAGAAGAACAACAAAAATATTAGAAGCAATGACAATTGAAGCGACAAAGCCCGTTTGCCTCTGGCACAGTTGGCGAGGTTTGTCTGAACAACGGTGGAATGCCATGTGTGGTAGTTGGGCTCTCGCTGGAAATAATGCCTGCGATTGAATCAAACAAGTATGCAAGAAAAGGAGAAGCGGCAAAACATGGTAGATAAAACTATCTCAAAGGCCAAACCGCCAGCCCATCATTGTGTAGATGAACGAAAGTGATGAAAGGAACAAAAGACATGATTGCAGCGATCGCAGGCGGTTCATCCAATTCTAAGCCATTCTAACGTACTTTTCGAGCTCATTCAGCCGATCAATCTTGGTCCCTTCAATATCATCTTCTAACTCATCTTCTATGGAACATCAACCACATCTTGCCCAGTTGCGGCGCAAAGCAATGGGTGCTGAAGGCAAGGACAATGTGCTAGTCTCCTGGGAAGTTGAATGGCCTGATGATTTGGAATTCTATCGGATTGCATCTTATCCAATGAAGAGACAACTAGTGGGAACTTGAGTAGGATCCACTTCGTTTGATAATTAAATCATTTCACTATGTGACATGTACACTCTTGTGACCTAACAAAGCATCTGTTTATATTTGTTTCAAAAAGAGACTTGACAGGTAGGAGGGAACTTGATCCTACAGAAAGAGGTGATTCTACTTCGGCAGAACAGTCATATCATCGGTGGCTCTGTCCATTCTCCAACCGCTTCAGTATGAAAACTTGCATTTTTCTTGCTAAACATGCCATTCCCAAAGTTGAAAAAACATTTCTGAATCAAGACACCACCAATTTGCTAGGAAATATCCAGTAATCTGTAGTCTATTAGAAGTAACTATCTCAACCTATGTAGTAGAATGACCGTTCTTTGAAGTCGTGGGGTCGTGGGTCCACGCTGGGAGGTACTAACCCTACCACCGGCTGCCACCTGCGAAGGTCGTGTTTCTTCCAAACGAATGTGGTGCGACTTCTCCTGTGGTGAAGGCATCCCATGTCTATCAACGATGCGCTGTATCGATCCAAATGGAGCATACCCAAAAAGACAACTCAACTCATGAAAAGTGTCTTTAAAGCAGTGACTTAAACAAGATATGCTGGAAAGTTCCAGTAAAAATCTGGTAAATGGAAACTCGATTCAGTTGGTTCAGGAGGGTGGTTGCTGTCGAATCACCAGGGTTCACATTGGTATTGCTAGATTTTTTTTCAGAAGAATCAGCGCTGGAAACTTCAAGTCACTTGTTGAACTTAGGACGAACGGTAGATCACCACCTCATGCCAATATGGTTGGCCGATATATCTTGATTTAGAATTAGACCGTTAGACGTTGGACACATCCTCAGTGGTGCTGAAATGCCATCCTTAGCCAATCCTTTATGAGTACCTGCAACTGGATGCAAATACGAACAGAATATCTCATGGAACCGAACCACACATGATCTCAATGATTTGAAATCCATGACAGTGTCAGATTCTGTGCATCTTTCTGCTACATGCAGGAATCACCTTCATCAATTCATTTGGTTTTTCCCACAATTTCCATGGAAAGTCACCATCCACCACGCACCTGCACAGCTGCTTCTACAAAGTTGTGGAACTCCGTAAAACCAACACGACCCACTTTAGCTTCGTCCATGATGTCGAAGAAACGCACCACCTGGAAGTCGATCAAAAAATGCACCAATTGGATTTGGAGCCCTTTCCGGTAGTTAGTTTGAGACAAGACCCATATGGGTGTTTCCAAAAATAATGGTACCACAAAATGGATGGTTTATAAGGGCCCTATTAAAATGGATGATTTGGGGGTACCACTATTTTTGGAAACACCCATATATAGAAAAAGATCCCCTGAAGGTGTATGGCAATAAATGACTTCAACAATCTGGCTGCTTCAGAACTGCTTCAGAGCTTGTATATAATTAATTGAACCTAAATATCAAGCCTTTTTTCACCACCACCAGCCCCGGTACAACCACCTGATCTGCCGAAATGCCACGAAGTCCTAAATGATACAAAGCAGCCCAGGTTTCCACCATATCCTGGTGGAGCGGACAAACATCGAGTAATACATCGACCATCCCCCAGTAACATGGCAATGGTGGAACCAGAACTTTCATGAAACATGAAGTTATGATATATATATACTGTAAATGCTTCATTTAATAAATTGTAACAACCGTTATAGCATCATAGTTTGTAAGATAAATGAGATACCTTTAAGAATACGTCACTGGAGCCATCATCGTTTGAACTGCGAGGCCAAATCTGAGGCTTTGTCCAAAGAACCGTTCTTGTCGGCATCAAAGATATCCTGAGCATCCCAGGGGAAAGCATGGAAAAAATCCAGTTCCCTCGCACATGCAATCTGCACCATTGGAGGGTGATGCAATGCTTCTCAAAATGATATCTCTGATATCTTTTGTTGTCAAAAAAGGTTTCAGGCTGACAATCGTCAATACAGTTTCGTCCAACTGGAAAGGGACCGCTGCAATGGAGATGCAATGATGAAATATCACAAGTTGTTGGTAATAGCTGTAAAAAATCGGCTGATATACTTGATCAACCATATAACTAGAATATACATATGTATAATAACAAATATCAGCCCTTCTGCTGGAACCAGTCCCCATTCCCCTCCATTCCCTGAGATTCATACGAAAGCCGCTCTAATGCTAAGGTTCTTGCCTGCCCAAACTCAAAAACTGGGGTGAAAACAACAGCTGGGTACCCAGCTGGGTTGATGATATTCACATGTGTCCACCCTGTGATACCCTGTGTCGCCCTGAAACTGAGACACCAAAATCAGCACCTCCAAAAGGAAAGCGATCGTCTTACAGTCCCTGATTTTCTTATAATCGCTATATCCGGCTATATCGCTATGTTAGTTTCAGGGAGGGTAGAAATTGAAGAAACGCAACGCGACGTGGCAGTATCTTGTCTACTCAAATGATGTAAATGTAAACTGCAATGGTCTCGAGTTTGTTTTGTGCATCCCAATCCAAAGCTCATAGTCACCAGGCCCTTTCCAGTGCTACCGATCTCATCTCATCTGGGTATCCCTGGGTATCCCTGGCCACTCAAGGCTTCCCGCAAGGTCACACTGAGGCTGGCTTCTTCCAAGAAGCTCAGGTCTGAATCTAAAGTCAAAACCTGCAGCTTGGAAGCTCATCACTGGTAAGACGTCGAGAGACAGCATGGTTGTTGTACATTGTTGTCGATTCAAGATTGCTTGAATGGAGTTCGTGTATGAATGTGTGGGTGTGTGGAAGAGGAGGCTCTAACTAGCAGTTAGAACTAGAACTAGTGATTGCAGTTTTGTTCATGAATGATGTTGATTGAGCAGTACAGTACGTGAACAAGTATCGACTCTTTCGTCTCAACACAAAAAAAAACACCATGACTTTAAATCGGACTTCTCTAAGTCTGAAGGATTTCCATCTACACGAGGATCACTTGCATCGGACAATCATCACTTCTTTCCTCATGACTGATTTGGATCATTTTAAATTTTGTGCCTAGTTCCATGGGTTTCCCGGTTGATTTCCACATATCTCATTGCATCTCGTTGCCGAATCTGCCACTTCCCCCACCTCTGCCACAGGCTGTTCCTGCCATCGCCCAAAGCGCCGGCGACAGCTCTGCGCGGCCTTTCCGTCGTCTGGGATGGTGGAAACTTGGAGATCACACAGATTTACTTCCAATAAAGCTCATTTTTGCAAATGACATCGTACTGAAGGATATTGAAGGCATGTATATCTTATATCTTCATTCGTCCAGTTTTATCTCTCCAGTTGGAATTGGACATACTTGACATAAAGATTCCAAATTATCGAAAAATTAAAAAGGCACACAATGGCACACACCTTTCAAAAAAAAACAATATCTGGCATGGGCATCTAATCAGCTATGCAGAAACAATCTTGTCAACTCGTCAGCAATAGTCCCCAACAAAGCGGTCCGTGGTCTTTTTCTTTCGAAAGAATCGGCGTCGCAGTCGCGACTTGTCCTTTTCCAAACAGATCATCCTTGGAGATGCGGAGATGCAGCCCACAGGTGGCCAGCGAACACCAAACCGAGATTGATGTTGTAGCTTTTTGTAGTCATGCACTGAACTCTGCTGATTGAATGAATAATCTATATAAAAGGTTACAAATGTGTCATCAACACATTACTGAAATCCGCAAAAATAAATATCTGGCTAGGTGATCTACCTGGTAGAACCCCCAAATCGCTCAAACAAACGACCCACCATCTGGGATGGGGAGGTGTAATGTGGTTACTACTGAGTTTGCAATACAACATAATTCAATCTTTGAACGAACACGTGCCTTTCTTTGACATGCAGTGCAAGTCTAAAGGCTGATGAGATAATATAGACTTTGCCCCAATTTTCCTTGAAAACTGTCTTCTCCAAACCTCGTCCCGTTACCAAGTCTCATGTTTGCGAATACTGCGATGAAGATCCCAACCCACTGGCAAATGTTGTGGTTTCACACTGTCCAGAAAGGTTTGCCGCCATGAGAGGACAAAATCAAAACACCTGGCATCAAAAAAGAAACACATCGTGATGGACTGGGCTGCTTTTGGGAGGCACAAGTGAATGTGATTTCAAGATTGGCATATGGCATAAAAGCCTCATAATTACTATTGTCTCCATCTCATTGGAGAATGTACTATATACTTATAATAAAAAAAAATGCCAAATCTAGAGGGAATTTGAAATGATCTTGGAAAAACATTGGTGAATCCCAAAGCTTCGTTGTGAAAACAAGCTGAAGCCTTGAATCCTTATAATTCACAACCTTGACCCCAGCCATCTTTTTTTCCCGTGAAGCCTCTCCTCAAGGCCATCATCTTCTGCCTTGAAGGTGGTAATAGAGAAAGCGAGTTGTGTCTCAAATGTTGGGGCCTCAAAATATTCATTGGGTATTTTTTAAAAACATTTTTTCTATTTGGTCCCCAATTTTAAGACACAACTAATGGACATAGGATTGAAAACTCTGCTTGGACTACATTCAAAGATGTCTTGAGGCATATGATCAAATGTTAGGATTCCATTTTGGGAACCATCTGAAGGCATCAGCAACCACAGTGTCATGGACCCGCCTCAACCAATCTTAGCTGAGCAGTACAGTTGGCTTCTGGTGAGATATAGCCATCCACAGGTACCTCACATGGGACTCCAATTTTGAATCCAGAGACCATCATGTCGGGTCAAATTATAAATCAGCTTTCATCAACTTGGAACGCTTGGAAAACATAGCTGGAAATCCAGAAGACTTTCGCATAAATGTATCGACTATCAAAATTAAATAAGCTACCAATACCATGGGGCCTTCCATGCTGTTTCGCTTGATATTGCATTATTAGTTCAACAAAAAAGGCCACTTTCGAACAGTGAACGAACATGAAGTTACCAAGTATGACAAAATCCTGCAAACCTGAGGGCTAAAGTCAGGAAAGTCCGATGGTTGAAACTGCAAACCGTTCGATAGTTGTCAGCTTTTGTATTTAAACTGGAACTTTTGTGTGGGAATGGTTCAATGATAGTTGCAATGAGCTTTGACTAACAAAGAAAACTCTGTTTCTTCTGGATACATTATTCTGGTTGGTGGTTTCAACCCATCTCAAAAAGTATTCCTTCAAATTTGCATCATTTCCCCCAAATGTTCGGGGGGTAACAACTAACAACAACTAACAAATTTATTCAAAAACCACCACCTAGTTTTTTGTTTCCTTTCCCAAATGGCATTATTTTTTTTGTTGGTGCCATTTCCCATCGAAACTCGCACCTTTGGATCCAACTTCTTGGCAATTTCCAAATCATCCGAGGTCAATGGCTCTCCTGGACGACGGCTTTTCGGGTAGGGCGGCATAGGGCACTACGTTGGCTGAAGATTTTTAACCCCGTGAAATGATGTCATACATATGGAAACGAGAAAAAACAATACAGCACTGAACACCAAGTGAAATAAGGTGAAGTTTGAAATATGAGTTAAATCCGGGTGTTTGAATGACAGTATCTGTGGTTTCAAACTCATACCGAAGATGCTGATGATAAAAGTGGTCAATGCGTGACTTCAATTCACGACGGGTCCCAATGGAATAAAGGGAGATGTAAAGTTTTGACGGTAAAAAACACACCAGCAAAACTGGAAAATCTATATATTTCTGAACCGCACATGGTTTCACGAAAAGTCCTGATTTACTGTGCTACTCTGTTGCGCAAATTGAAACATCTTGATAACATCTTGAAATAGCAACAGGTTCATAGGTCGGGGGGCACCAGCCTACAGTATCTATGCATGACTTATGGCAAATCAGTGAAAACCCGCACCAGCAAGTGCACAGCATGCCTGGTGCTTTGCCCAGGAAGTTCCGCAAAACCGCTTCCTCAGATCTTTTGCCGAACTGGAAAGAAACGGAGAATCTTTCGAAAAAGTTCTATCAATATTATCCATGCAAGTACTACCGTAGTAAAGTTTTCACAATGCCTTCACGATTACATCATTTTGTCTAGATAAATTATCAGTCTTCCATCATATTCCCCTGAAATATGTTCCATTTTAACTAGGAGGGTTCACAAAATGTGAACCCCCAGCCCAGTTGCAAGTAGGGGCGCCAGTTCATACCAGTGGGGTCCCCAATGTATTTAAGGCCATTTATAGGGGGCCCCATAAACTCCATGCCGCTGAGCATCTTTGTCAGTTCGCACCTCCGATGGTAGGCGTGGATGTTGCAGGGCTACTGCAGCACCTCGCGCCTTCAATTTCCGTTGATCCAGCCTGCCGTTTGGGGATGATGACCGGTTCAGGAACCCGAGATTCTTGGTGAAATGTCAACAACATGTTGGAAGATGGGAATTTGTTGTACATATGCAAAAAAAATGACTAGAGCATACTAGAGCTTTGATTGGTTTGCATCGTGTTGAAACATGGCGAAATGGAATGTGCCTCAATTCAGTAGAAAAGGGCGAAACTGTCTTGATTGTAGACTCAAACCTGCAATTGACTTCACAATCAGGGATCAAAATACATAGAGTACCGTTTCTACACCATGTGAATTACACTTCTCATCTTCAATCCACCTTGTAACCAGATCTAACTATATACTGGTAGTCTAGTCACCAATCGATACCGGAAGCCGCATCGAGTGTCCCCATCCTGTAGCGTCCGGCAGCACCCGGAGAACTAGGAGTCGATAGTCCACAGGAAGACAAGTAGCGATGTCGTAAGGCCTCACCGAGTCTCATGTCCAAAGTTTTGTGCCCCGGGAGTAAGTTGATGTAAATTATATAGTTGAATCTGTTGGGAAGGGGCTTGTTGAATCCACAATCAAAAAAAAAGGTCATCTTATGTCATCTTTCAACTCATCCCAGGGAATTTCAATGGTGTTGCAGCACGCTGTCATGTCATATCATTGCACGTCGCGTGATGTCTCACGACTCAATAATAACAAACATTGCACCCAGTGGAGGCTTTGATTGCGTTGCTCATGTTGGCATCCCCATCGTTGTTGAATCCGGTGTCTTGCTCTCACGGGAAAACAAAGAATTTATCTAAATTTTTACTATACAATTATCTATTTACAATCATACATACATCTATCATCCAATTTGGCATGATTTGGGATGGACAGCATTTTGGATCTCACCCTGTGAGCGGAACCTGTGAAGAGGCAGAGGCAGGTATGTAGCAACCTAGTGATGCTAACAACTTTGAAGGACCACGGGAAATGGTTTGACATCAAAGATCTCGAATTGGAAGTGCGCAGAATTACAGTGACAGAGCGTTCACACGACAGAATCTCAATATTGTGTAGTATGTATTATGTATGTCATACAGTATGTGTATGGATGGAAATATCTATAATTTCATAAAAAGGCTCCTGTGATATCCTTTGTGTTTCCAAATCACTGGGATGTCATTAACTTCATTTCGACTTCATCTTTAAGTACCTCTCGGAGATCATAAGCACTCTTCGATAACATAATGGGTGACAAGTCTGACCATCTGAACCTCTCAGGTTCAGGCTGTGACAAAGCAAAACAATGTCGTGGCTGGAGTGCTCCTGCTGTTTCTGCAGAACTCATTCCAATGAAACGATTATGGAATCTAATATGAATCGAATGTATAAATATATATAATCATATAATATATATATATATATTATCTCCAAAATGAAACCATAACAAGCAAACACCACCCCCCAAAGCTGTTCTCCTTGCAGTCACAACCCACCTCCGTTGGCTCCTTGAAACGTTTGGGCAAGAGGGCGCGGAAAACGTGCGGCACAATGGAAAAACGCACCAAATGATCTTTGGCGCCGCAGCCCACGCACCTGAACGGGTGGTGATCGGCAAGAAGAGCTGCCGCAAAAATTGTGAGTCCTTTGGATGGTAGGATTCTATTTGCCAAGAAGATCTTTAAAACCTGTATATACAATTCCGGCATCTTTCATTTCTAGAGTTTCACAGATTTCAGTCAACAAACCAAACCCAAGCAACCGATGCTACACCAAGTGATTTTCTCTACTGCTGGAGAGAAGCTGATTCTCCATGATCTGAAGATAGAATTCATCTCCCGCATGTCCTGACGATATTGTTTTGAATTGTTGTGGGGTCAACATACCCAGCTCCAACCCACAAAGCATAATCTTTTTTTGGACTATTTCATGTGGTTTGATCCTTTTTGTAAGTTCAATGATCTTACAGGAAGGATGATTATCAACGTCAAATTCAAACCAAAGGAGAAGAAAAACTAAGAGAGACAAAAGACCCTCAGAGATTGTGGTCCTGTGGGTTTCCAGGGAAGAGTCCTTAACCGCCCTAACTGCCATCCAAAGCCATCCAGTGTTCACCAAGGGTCCAACACCTTTGGGCTCAAAGTTCAATTGCACCACCACTTGTTCTCCAGGACGATCATCATCTAAGCGTGTTCCCAAGCCCATTTGCACATACCAAGCCTCAGGAAGGGCAGGAAATCACATCTTGGCTGAGGTAACCACTGAATCTTCACCATCACCACCATCACCACCACCAGCAACAACAGCAGCAAGAACAAGAAGCTCAAGAAGCACAAGAAGCACAACCAACAACAATAATCAACAAGAGCAACCACGACCAATGACCAACAACCAACAACAACCACATCATCAACAACAACAACATCATCATCAACAACAACAACATCATCAACAACAACATCATCAACAACATCATCAGCAACATCATCAACAACAACAACAAAAAAACGGAAGTGACAAAGATTCATCGAGGCACAGCTTTGGTTCCCGACACATTGGCCAAATGAAGCCCACCGGGAGATAAAAGGCGACAACCACCATACCTTGGCCCACGATATAGATGTGAGACTGATGCTACGACAACCAATTCCATGATAACAAAAATTGTTTGATGCAAGTATGGGACCATGCAATTATGATAGGTGTTAAGCTGGGAAGAATGTCACACAAAAAGAGACTCAAAGTCGTTTGACATACATTTCGTACGGAAGCTGAAATTCGATCCTACCAGTAGGATAGACGTCAGACAAAATCCTAGCGAGTGTGGTATGTTATGAACACAGTATCAACCGGGTGAATAGATAGATAATCGAAGGTAATAGAATAACACGGTAGTCTAACCTGCATCATCATCTGAAGTCGTTGTAGGAGCATTCCCCCAACTATTGTAAAAGCCCCTTTGAAGGGAGGAGGTCGAGTGACATCGCTTAAATCCACACAAATCATGGTGAACTCGTACGCTTTTCCATGTTTTCCAATAATTGCAAACACCCCAAGGTTTGTATTACAATCCGCGGAAGTAGGAAGATTTGGCGAGTTGCAATTGTGTCTGTCTCTTTGGAGCATGCACCACGTCTTTCCGTCGACCAGAGGAATTGGGACCACTCTGTCCATTTTTTCATTTTTGCCTCGTTGTGAACCTCCTGGCCGTACCAATATTGGGATGTCTGGTTGAAACTGTTAAAGCTGTACCCCAAGGACCCAAAGATGCATCGCAGGATATCGGAGATATCAGTACCAATGGACGGGTGGAAGGAATTCTTGATTCTACCCAAGACTTGCCCAAAAGCAGTCTCCAGCTTCCGGTTGGAAATAAATCCACACTGCTTCAACGCAAATGGGTGGCGCAGGTGTCTGGTGGACAGATTCAACTTGTTGACCCCCCAAGCCCTTATTTGATGTTTTCCTTTCATCCATAGCCCATCACCTACAAGCAATCGTCCAAAACCTGCTGGAAATCACTTCTTGAAGTTTTCCACTTCCAAATTTCAATCGTTTCAATAAGCCTATGTTTACCCCGAGGCCGAGACCCAGGTTGTTAATCCATTCCCAGTTAGTTGCGCCTTTAGGTAACTTGTCCATAAATTCTCGGCACCATTCTTTGAGCCCCAATTCCCCATGGCGAAGTTCCAGTTCCTGGCATTTGGCATGCATTCCTGAAGGAATGAGCCTGGATAGGATGGAAATGAAACCATTCAAATCCATAGCGACAATTTCGTCCTTTGGCTCGAATTCATGATTCTACCGTCCTTATCCTTGGCAAACATCAGTCTTCACCATTCAGATTCATGGTGGTATCCAACTTCAGTTGAAGTATATATCAAACCTATGTCAATCAATTTCATGCCAGCGCATTGTTTATTGAAAATAACGTTCAAACCTCACTAGATACAGTGTCAACCAAAATTCCTTCGAGCACATCAAGTCTCACCGCACCTCCAACATCTCCACCGCCACGAAGGCATCGCAGGCGGCATAGTTGATCTGTTCATCTGACAGCTCGCCTCGCTGGGTCAGTTGGGATATCTATTAGACTTTTTTTACGCATCAGGCAGTAAATGTTTTGCAAAGTATCAGTCAAAGGTGGTTGACAGCCCCACACACAGGCAAAGGATGTGCCAAATTTGATGGCGACAACAACAACAGGAAAAGCTGGGTGTATATATATATATATATGAACTAGTGTCTGGAAGATGGATAGCAAATACTATCAATCTTCAAGGTCATCTATACAGTACGGATTACCTTCCACTTTTCTCTTTGAGTGCCTCGCCTGTCCAGTTAGAACAACGTAATTCCATGCGCTTGTCCTGGAAACACAACAGCAGAAATGGCCGCACTCCACTCATAGGTTCTACAACGTTGGAAGAATCCTGAGATGATGCTTTCACACTACGGAGTTCTTATCTCTGTATCATCAACCAAGCCATACTGAAACCTTTGGCCCAAATATTTGAACAGTTGAAAACGGTGCGAAGAACTCAAATAATCTATGCTCCAATGAAAAAGATTCCCCCCCTCCATTTTGTGAAGCAACATTTTTCTCCCAACGATGTGGCCCGCTCCAGTCGTCGCTGCAGCACCGCTTTGCATAGAGAGGCCAGACCAAGGCCATATTCCGTGTAGCCATACCTAGGAAAGCGCGGAAAAATCATGTCAAGGCTGGATATTGAATTGACATGATATACATTTGTTTGCGTTGTATTGCATCATATCATATTATATTTATCAATATCATATCACATTATTATCATATAATCTTACATTAACCAATATTATATTCTGTTGTATTGCTTAATGTTGTATTACATTATATCATGTTATATTGCATTCTATTGCGTGATATCATATTTTATCATATCATACACACAAAATGTGCCTTTATACATGCAAGTATATTGATACACACACACGTTTGTGTGCATACATGATATGTCGTCATATTGCATATCACTTGTACCTAGAGTCTGGGTATTGTACGCATGACATGCAGAAAGACATATTATATACTTACAGTATCATGATTAGAATTCAAGTTCATAGACACCACAAACTACACAGCAAATTTAAAGAACGTCAACAATTAGTGGAAGAGACATGAGCAGGTGTTCCTGAAAAGTGTCATGTCATTGAATATCTCATGAATATTCTTGAATGTCTCACAGTATTTGAGTGGACTACTAGCAAATAAGAGAACGAACCAGCAAAGCTCTCTGCTCTGTGCAAGTGTATGAAAGGGACTTGAACATCCGTTCAATAAATCAATCAATTCACAAAAAGTGGTACAGTACCTGCTAGCAGAAATTCGGAGCTGTAAGCTTAGTGTCCAGGTCCAATGTTTTTTTCTGACACCCGTTACAAATAACGACTTCCAAAACTAAACATCTGGAAAATCAATCATAGAACAAATATGGTTCCTTTAGAAGAACTGAGGAAAAATCTCTTTGTGTCGTATTAAGATATGTTCGAATAGGCCGTCTAAAGGCAGTATCCCTTACAGACTCCAGAACTTAAATGATGCACCACCGACACGGAGGGTACAACGGTTACAAGGCACTTTTGCGCTAAATGTTGCAAGTCCACTGCACCTTTGTCATCGGGTGTTGTCAGTGGGTCTCTATGCAACACTTGTTTGCAGCCATTTACTGGAATCAAGTCATTGTACTCCAGCCGGAGGGTCATATCGGACTTTCCAAAACACCCTCCACTATTTATCCCAAAAGATGAAGTTTCTTGAAATGTTGAAATATGTAGAGAACCTGTCTATCTTCGTCATCTTGAGTACTTTAAACTTAGGAAAGTGCTAATTCTCCGAAGCACCTCGGCTTTCTAGCCCAAATTGAGCAGACAGCAGCCGCAAATCCTGGTGCCGGATGTTTGGATTGATTGGATTTTTTTCTGTTAGGGATTTTTTTCTGTTAGCTCATTTTTCTATATACAACATCTGGGTAAACCACAAGTTACCAACATGAACTGGTCAAGCATTTGGGAAAGGAGTCTTACAATTCAGCATATCTTTTCGAGCAAGGTCGGACGAGGTTGTTATAGGTACAGATACATACCTCAAGTGTTCTCTATCCCTCCAACCCTTCCTCTCATCAACTGGTTCAGAAAATTATGACCCGTTCGCTTCGGGCAACGTTGTCTTGAAGACTTCTCATGTTCCATGTTCCATTGAATCATGGAGCTAGATTGGACCCACCTTTGCAGCTCAGCTATTTTCACTGCTTTCGTCATTTCCATCATCATTGAACCCTACAGGTAGCCATGAGGATTTAACCATGAATCCCCCAGACACCCAACAAATGCCCACCGTCCTGACCGATACCCACACCACACTTCACAAAGTCCTGGCAGTTTCAAAATTTCGCACCCTCACACATTTTTCAGAATAACAGGCACTTGGACCGTTGAACAATGTCTCAGTCTATCCACCAAAACGAACCGCAGTTCGCTCTCCTCATTCATCAGCAAGGCCTGCAGGCCTCATTGTAATGACGTTTTGCGCCCCGGGAGACCCAAGTAATGTGGGGACAAACATGTAGGAAGTAAAAGTTTCCAGGAACACCATCAAGATTCCAGCTCTCCTGTTGCTGCAACATCTAAATACTGTACATATATAATAATGCATTGTACATCATACATATACATCCATACTATATCCACACCACAAGATACAACAAGTAATTATATTCATTGCGTTTGGTGAAGTATTGAACTGCATTTAAGACATTCACAAATCTCAACCTCCCACAGCTGAGGATAGAACTGGGCAAACGCTGCGACCCCATCTGCGGCATGCGCAGCAGTAAGCAGCCTGATGGCCCAACTCTACATGTGTGTGGTTGTCAAAGTGTTTCTTGAACTAAGTCCTAATACCCCCCTTTACGTTACAATGGGGCCCGGTTCATAAGTATCATGTGGGCTTATCATGCCTCTAAATCAAGTTGAGATGAAAGTCACATTTGTGTGGCAGGCGCACTACTGCTGACCTTTTCTAGGTTGTGTCGCTGTCAGTGCTGCCACTGGTCACTGTCATATTGCAAAACTGCACCCGTCCGCATTTCGAACACATCCAAATAGCAGATTTTTTGTGAACACGTCATCTCCATTGTCCATATTCTAACCTCCCAAACTTCAATCCATCCACAACCATCTCAATCTCCCTCCTATTGGTATCCCTGCCTGATTGTCTCGTGGCAATTTGCAACAATGCCACCTTCCCAGAAGCATCGGCCCATTCAGCATCTAAACCACAAGCTGTGATTTTGCTGGTGGCCAATACTTCTTGAATGGCAGCTTCACACCTTTGAAAGGGCATCCATTGAATGACATGCATCCATTGATTCTCATTGATTCCATTAAGCATCATCTCCAACAAGTGGTTGGTCCATGATACTGAAACCACTAAACCATTCTGAAAATGTCATCAAAACTCACGATCCATAGCCATATTAATATGCCACTATGCCAGGATTGGTATTTTCTTTTTTTGGCTCTGTAACTCTTAGCAATGCCTACGACAGATCCAACATTTGAAAGCCTACACCACCCTAGATGCCTTTGCCACACCTACCGTTTTCAGAACGCAAGGATGCTCAAAGGTTACTTCAGTTTCATGATGAATCCTTCTTAAGATTAAACTAAGTGGCTCACATGTATGAAACAACTAGTATAAGCATGCTGGAATACATTGAAAATCACTACAGTTCAATGCGCATCATCATTTTCCTATTGGGGATGTTCCATCTTTATCCAATTTTCCATAAGTCGAAGTCTTCCAGGATGTTCCCAACTGTCAAGAACCAAGCATCTCCTCGGGGTCGCACAACAGCCGCACCGTGGTGTGGCGTGGCAGCCGGTACCGGCGGCAGGTGGCCAAAGCGCGGTGAAGCTCGTCGTGGGACGTCATCAAACATGGTTGGATGAAAAGCTCGTGACTTACATCATTAGATGTTGACTTTGATGGATGCTTGGAATGGTCTGTGAATTGCTGTGGATGGTTTGTGTGGATTCTCGGTAGTTCCGTAGTTTCCAAACTGTAAAGGTCGGTCTTTGGGTGACTTGTAGGGTTCCATTCTCATTGGATCCATGTTTCAAACACCTTCACTCATTCACCTATCCCTTGCGGCGACAGGCTTCAAAGCCATCGGCGACACGAATTGGAGCTGGATGGAGCTATGCAAATGTCTCGGGTTGGAACTTTACCAGGATCAAATCTGTTGAAAGGTGTCAAATTGAAAGAGAAGAGTTGGGGATGACTATTTGAATCTGAATAACATCTTGATTTAAAACATATTCAAAAATGTTCAAAAAACAAGCATTACCAAACGTTTAATGAACTCTCTATGGCTTGTCTACCAAAAAAACTTTCACCAATCTCCCACCGCCTCAAACCACTTCCGCCGACGGAAGGCGGCGTCTTTCATCAAGCCCCGAAGGATGAGGGGAATGCAATAGTCCTGGTGTCACCATCAGTTCAAAAGGAAAAATACCCTCCCGAAGTTGAACATATAGAACCTGAAAATGGTGGTTTTTTCAATAGGAGATTCCTCCTGTTTGAGGGGTCCATTTTCAGGTGAACCATGTTTTTTTTTGTTTTTTCGGGGGCGTATATGGTGAAGGTTTTTTTGCAATGATAATGAGAAACTAAAAAAGGCAGCCGATCAACAATCAATAAATCGAAAAAATGATTGTTGAATACAACAAACATAAGAACATGTTGCATGTTTAAGGTCTTAATGGTGATTTCATGAGGATACATAGTAGCAGAATAATGAGTATGAGGAAGAGGAATAATGATGAGGATCATGCTGAGGACGAGGAGGAGGAGGATTACTTTGCTGATGTGATGCTGGTGGTGGTAGTGGTGATGATACTGATCATGGTACTGGTGAGGGTGGCCACCAAAAAGTGGTTCTTCCTTGCATACCCTTTAGATTGCAGGAATGAACATGCAATTATGTCCAAGCGTCTTGTCTACTTTGCAAACACAACCATTCCCAACATCCTCGAAGTAGGTCTGGCAATCCAAGAATCGTGCAGCCTGCGGATCACGAGGGAATGACCAAAAACATGGCTGTTCAGCTTTCAACACAAAAAAACTCACCGCTGGATATCATGTATGAAAGGACCAAAGAAACGATGCCGTTTTCCAGTAGTTGCTCCAATGACCAGGGTACACAAGAGAAGCCAACCTATGACTACAAGCATAATATCAAAGACAACAATCATGAGGTAGGACAAGGACAATGACAAGACCATCATCATCACCATCCATTCATAGCTGAATGCCTGCATAGCCATAAGCAACTGATGATCCATAGGCTCCGGATATGGCGGCGCGGTGGTGTCCAACGTTCGCCCGGTGCCCTGCCCCACACAGCCTGAAGCGCTTAAGTTATATGAAGGAAAAGAGCTATTGTATTAATATATACATAATATATCATATTATATCTTTTCTATTTCTTTAGTATAGGTAGAAACAATCATTGTTTTTCATCACTATTGAGATCTGATGATCTACCATGTAAGATAATTACAGTATACACATGGTCATTCTAAAACGGTCGTAATTTTCAAACGCCTACTGCCGCAGTGTAGCACATGGAACCTGTCTCCCAGGAACTTGGAGAACTGAGATGCAAACGCAAAGACAAGGCATAGCCTGACGATAGCATTGTCAACCAGCAGATTCAAGGAGCTCATGATGTGAAGACATGGGAATACCTAGCACACTATGTCTAACAGGACCAGTAGGTTCAGGAAGGAGTATGCATAGGCAATCTAATTGTCTGATGTGCAGCAATTTGGCTGACAGAAAAAGTGGCACTTCAAACATTCCACCTCATATGAATTGTCTCCACCCATCCGGAACCGCTCAATCTATTTGTAGGATTTTCTTATGTCAGAGTCTTTCTAGAACCTGCACCTCGAAAGCCGAAATGAGAATTATGATTTGATGCTCTGAACTAGTGGTTGCCTTCAGGCTTCTCAGACGCTCGGGCGTGCATGACCTTCCGCAAGGTTTCAGCCTGTCAACGGGGAAGTCGTTGAGATTCAGGACCGCGGTTTCGTGAGTTCCGCTGCAATTACAACACCATTACTTTCGAAGAAGCATGAACAGTAGAGATGTTTGTATTATATTGAGTTTGATCAACGAATAGATGTCCACACCTCAACGAAACCTACACAACAATAACACAGGTCTGTCATTAGGCTCTGCGGAATGATTTTGACCGTAATTCATTGGGAGCAGAATGGCGTATCCGAGAAGTTTAGAAGATGCTGACCCATCTAAAAATATGCAAACAATATACTGATAAGGTCGATTTGGGTGGGTGAGGCTTTGATATTGGTTTACAATAGTTTTCAAGGGCTTCTAGCATGTATGTGATGTACTCTACCAATCCTTAAATAGGCGACACGGTGATACCTCCCAATGGTCACACCTCTGCCAAACTCAGAAGAATGTAGAGACGACCTGCCTGTGGGTGGAGCTGCTGTAGGATTCTTGTAAAAAACTTGAGAATTCAGAAAGAGGTTCATGTGATCCAAGTGATTATATAGAATGGATTCAATTCATGGTGTCTAATAATGGCTGCAACCTGAAGCCATAGACCCCCCAAAATGAGATTCGAACATTTCAAGTTCATCAATATTCAGAGTTTTAACCGCTCCTTCTGCAAGAAAAAGTGCTTCTTAAGCAGCCCCTAATGGGTCCATAGCGGTATCCAAACCTCCACAGTAGGCCAACGATGTGCTCCAAGCAGCGAGCGGAAACAGCTGAAGCTGACCTGTTTTCAGCGGTGAAGCTGGGGAGTGAAGTGGCAAGCAAAAGGTGATAAAAGCAAGGAATTCATACAGTTGTTGACTGCTTTTAAACAAACATAGATATGATATGATTATGATAAATTATGATACCAATCTTTCCATGATTGAGTTGTTTCGTTATATAAATAGTGTCCTTGTTTGTGTGCTGGATAAACGAGCAAGCAATAATGTATCTTACTGATTCCGAGCCTTACTTTCACGAAGAGCATCGGCCTGATGCAAAAAGGTGCATGGCAATGACAAAACAGGGGCAAAGGGCCGCAGCCACAAAAACATCGTGAGACGGAACCCCATGATTGGATGGATAGTGATCATTAGTGATCATCATCGTCGTCGTCGTCGTCATCACCATCATAATCATCCGGGAAAGAAAAAAACAAAAGATTATATAATGATACACTTGATTGCTCTACATACCACACTATGTAGGGACAGTACAGTAAAAAGCAGCACTGTACAAGTCCAATACTCATTCGAAGCATTGTCATTGCCAT
>DF242930.1:0-58576 GCA_000507305.1 Breviolum minutum Mf 1.05b.01 | reverse complement strand
AATTGCAAGTCCCCAACAAATTTCAAAAATACCAAAGCTGATCTTCCTGTTTGGTCCTGACCAGACATTGTCATCCTTTGGACCTCCAATTTGGACAATGCTGCCGTCCTTTCCTAATCTGGCCAAAACACATAAGTCTTTTGCATCGTTAAAACAAAGACTCCAGCCATGGTCTTGCAAGTACTTTTGGTGTGGTTCCAAAGTTCCAGCTTCGCACACGAGCATAATGTGTGCTCTCAAATTCTTCAACATTTGAAGGAATAGGTTGTTGTTTTCTTCCACGTGGTCTGGAAACTTTTCTTTTCTGTGTTCTTTATAATAGATCTTGTCCTCATCGACAACACTGGGCAAACGCCAGTTCATTCCACGTCTCCAGTTTCCAAGATTCCACATAAGAGTGGTCAGGGACTTTGAACTGCTTCCCAAAGATTCTGGATTCCTTTCTATCTTCTCACCACTCAAAAACAATTCAGTAATGTCAGAAATGATATCATCATAAGAAAATTCATCCTTGTCTGCATCAGCAACCATGTCTCTTAACTTCAACTGCCTTTCCTCAAAGAGTTTCTTTGCAATCCTTGATCGTTGTTCTTGTGGTTCTGTGTTGGCAACTCGAAGGCGATGATCTTCACATCCATAAACAACAGTCTTTCCATGAAAATAGTCTTCAATAGTTGGTGTTGTGAAAAATAACTGCACATAGGTGTCCATAAACTTTTCTTCATCAAACTCAAAAAGACAATGTGGATGTCCAACAGGATTTGTCGTTCGATACTTGTAAAAATTCAAACTCCTTGCATGTGTCTCTCTAAAATATTTTCCATAGAAACCAAAGTTCTTGTTCCTGCTATATTTATCCAACTGTCCCAACTTGTCCAAAGCACAATCATATGGTGTCTCTTCTGTCATAGGGTCCTCTGTGCGTTGTGGCTTTGGCACTTCAATCTTGATTCTTTCTTCAGGTTCAAGTGGTTCAAGAAGTGACATCTTGTTGGAATGAAGTCGTTGATATGCTTGTCTTGCTGGTTCATGAAAAAGGTGACGTTCCAAGCTAGACTGTGCAGATGAAAGATTTTCATCCATCTCCGGCCTCAATGCCTCCATGAATTCACGAGTTGATGTGTGAGAGAAAATACTTGTTGCTTTCTCTCCTCTAGCTCTTCACCATATCTGACTTCTTCTTTTGGTTCCAATTCAGTAAACATAACTCCTTCTTCATGTCTTCGTTGTCGCTTTTCTTCTTCGGCTGTGAGGAGTGCATCAATAAATTCTCTGTCTTCAGGTAGCATACTTCCAATGAAGTTTGCCATAGCAGCAGGTGCCATTCTTGGACGTTGTCCAAGACGAGGTGCATGTTCATCTTCTTCATCACTGCTGTTTACATATCTATCAAGAATTCCTGAGTTCAAAAGACGGTTTGCACGCTGTTGCTTTTGGGAGGCTGTCTCAGAAACATCGTCATCAATTTCAACGTCTCCCTCAAAGTCAGGTGCTTCTTCTTCAGGTGCAAGTGATGCATCAGGATCAACTTGTGGAGGTTCTTCTTCTTGAACTTCTTCCATCTCCACATCTTCTTCTTTTGCTTCAGTTCTTGATCTCTTACCTGTTGGTAAGTCTTCAGGAACATCTGCTGTTGCTTCCACTGTCATCTCACCTGATGGTAAGTCCACAGCTTCAGCTTCCTCAGTGGATTCTGGTATCTCACCTGATGGTAAGTCTCCAGTATCCATTGCATCTTGCGATGCTGAGGGGAGATCCTTCCACATAACTGTTCTCTGAAGTTGAAGGTCTTTCTTAGCAGAAAACTCAAGAGTTTCAGAAAGTGGTCTGATAACAACCTTTGATCCAATGGAGTTCACATAGTTGGCATCCTCAAAGGTTCTTGACTGGGTGTTGATCACCAGGTGCTTGTAATAGTCATCATCAATATTTGACCTTCCTTCGATATATTGCCGAAGTTGATTCAAAACAAACTCTGCAAAAGATCCTTGAGGTGGCTTCTCATCTGTCTCCTTCAGTTTTCTTTCAACTGCCCACAAACACAAACGTGGTGAAAATCTAAGGTTGTTGTGGATGTCGAGACAAAGATTCTCTGTAGTTGCTTGTGTTGGTTACCAACAGAGGGATTTGGATCAACCAAATACCACTTGCCATCCTCCTTCTTCATCACAAATTCTTCCCAAAGAGCTGGTGTCTTCCTCACATATGCATCTATAATTTTTGTGTACAAATCTTCAACTGCTTCAGCAAACAAATCAAACATCCTTACTTCATATCCATCTTTATTATTGTAAACGTGTTTTTGACCTGTACAGCCTGATCTTGGTCATTGCGATCTTACCGCCTATACTAGGCTCAAGAGTGCTTTCTCGCTGACAAAACGTGCACTTGCTGTTTCCCGTTTCGTTGTGTTTACATTGGTAGCGGAGCCACTCCAAGGGCTGGTGAGCTTGGAGAGATCTACGCGCTGTGCGCTGGGAGCAGCTGTCTTTGGTGCGGGCTGGGGCGGCCTACATCATTGACTTTGACTAGGTGATCACAGTGGTTGGCTCACAATGCCTTCGCCGGATCATCCGGACCCATCGGCGATGTCTAGTGAGACTGGGGAGCAGTTACCTGAGGAGGGCAGGACTGATAGCCCCGGTGAGGTCACTGACAATGAGGGAAGATGGACGGATGAGGAATGGCGCCTGTGGAACACCTGGCGATGGGGAGAAGCGAGAAGCTATGAAGGGAGCATCGTTGAGACACGTCAGGACACTTCGGAGCAAGGATCTTATGGTGGACAAGGCAGCGGCGGTAGGAGACAGAGCGCTACTACAACTATGGCGACGGATCCTTGGAGCAACGGCGATCCTTGGTCTACATGGGGCCATCCACCACGGGGAGATCCTTACTATGATGACAGGACTGGTAGCGGTGGAACCGACAAGATCACGGTGCCGGAGTTCTCCGCAGAGAGGAAGACCGAGACGGCACTAAGGCACGAGGCTACCTGAGGAAGATCGCGGCTTGGAAAAGAGTGACGAGGATCAAGCCCAACAATCAAGCCTTAGTCCTTTACAATGGACTGAGCGGAAGAGCCTGGCGTGACGCGGAGGAGATCGACCTGACGATGCTTCACCAGGATGATGGCGTGGACCGGTTCGTGGCATGGATCACGGAGAAGTACTTGGACAAGGAAGTGGTCAAGGTCGGGAAGTACATGAGCGACTTCTTCAAGAACTATAAGAAGGGCCCGAACCAGGAGATCCGAGAGTACAACATGGAGTTTGACAGGCACGTCAACAAGCTCAAGGAGGTCGGATGCGTGCTTCCTGGGCCATGTTTGGCCTGGTGGTATCTGGACAAGCTGCGGTTGGACAATTCGTCGGAACTCAACCTTTTGTCTTCCGTGGGCAACGTCTACGAGCTCAACAAGCTTCAGGATGCAGCCGTCATACAGGACAGGATGAACCGTCGGCTATGGGAAGGCGGCAAGCGATTCGACCATGGGAACAGGAAGCCTCAGCAAGCTCTCATGGCCGATCACGATGATGATGAGCAGGATGACTTCGACCCGGAGGCGGACTACAACCTTGACGATGAGGACGCTTTACCCGACGAGGACGACCAGGAGGCACACGAGGCCTACGTTGCTTTCCAGAACGCCAAGGCGAAGTACAACAACGTGTTGAAGGCTCGGGGTACGCACCCGAATGCCAGCAAGGAAGAAAGATTGAAGCTAGCCAAAGCCAGGTCATACTGCAGTGCTTGCCATCGGAAAGGACATTGGCACAAAGACCCTGAGTGCCCGAAGAACAAGGGCAAGGCGACCAATGGGGATGGAGGACCACACACTACACACGTGGTCTACTACGCCGAGGATGGTCCTTTAGAGATGATTGCAGACTGCGCCTGCAGTCGTACCCTGGCAGGAGTGGAATGGCTGCGCAACTACATCCGGCTGGCTAAGGAGAAGAACGTCCCCTACATGGTCATCGAGCAGGACGAGAACTTCAAGTTTGGCCGTCCGAAGCTTTACAACTCGGACCGGGCGGTCATCTGCTGGCTATGTATCCGAGGCAAATGGTTTGCACTCAAGGTCTCGGCGGTGAAGACGAAGGTCCCACTTTTGGTGAGCAGGCCGGCTTTGGCCGAACTCGGGATGACCTACAAGATGGACACCAACGAGGCGGACTTCGCGACTTTGGGCCTGAGGGGCATCGCTTTGGGTTTCACGGCATCTGGTCACCCGAAGATGGATGCACTGGATTTTGATCATGATGTTGGCCAGGCTGTCTGGCCGGATCGGTGGGACTGGAGTGTCGCCGAGGTTTACATTCCCACAAAGGTCGGTGATCGAGAGATTGGTC
Source organism: Breviolum minutum Mf 1.05b.01 (assembly GCA_000507305.1). Classification (NCBI taxonomy): domain Eukaryota; class Dinophyceae; order Suessiales; family Symbiodiniaceae; genus Breviolum; species Breviolum minutum. Next base: position 54,221 of record DF242930.1, on the reverse strand, counting down.
CGATGGTCAGGGAAGCATACATGGCGCGAGCTGCGGATCAGTCGGAGTCACGAGTTTTTGAGAAGTTGTTTTATGACAAGGTAGATGAGGCTACTAGAGAATTGATGACACGCGAAGAATTACCACATGAGCAATTCCTGAATTGGTGGAGGAGTCATGACACGCATAGGGATTTCTGGGTGGAGTCAGAGGACTACATGGATAGGATACACGTCGTGCCACGTCGCCACATGTTTGACCCCACTTCATGGAACACAAGCAACGAGAGTCTGAAGAAGAAGTTGCCCTGAAGATCAGAATAGACTAAAAAGGAAGGTGTAGACTATAGACTATATTCAGACTACTAGATAATTTAGGATAGTCTATTCTGTGTCCCACCCGTGTAGGCTATCCTGCTGTTTAACCTTTTTTGCGTAGGCTATCTTTCTCTTTAACCGCTTTTTTGGCTAAAATAATTTCATTTTTCCATCCAAATAACCTGTTGATTTGCAACCCTATGCCATTTAATTTTCCGATAATCCACCACAACTCCCCATCGAAAATTGTGAAATATATCAGTAACGATTCACAGAAAACTTTCAAATATTTCTCAAAATTCACCAGATTGTTTCAAGGCCAGATTTGACTTTTGACTTTATGCTAAAACCATGTCAGGCCTGTCCGCCACAAAAAACATGTTCNAAGGAGAAGAACGTCCCCTACATGGTCATCGAGCAGGACGAGAACTTCAAGTTTGGCGGTCCGAAGCTTTACAACTCGGACCGGGCGGTCATCTGCTGGCTATGTATCCGAGGCAAATGGTTTGCACTCAAGGTCTCGGCGGTGAAGACGAAGGTCCCACTTTTGGTGAGCAGGCCGGCTTTGGCCGAACTCGGGATGACCTACAAGATGGACACCAACGAGGCGGACTTCGCGACTTTGGGCCTGAGGGGCATCGCTTTGGGTTTCACGGCATCTGGTCACCCGAAGATGGATGCACTGGATTTTGATCATGATGTTGGCCAGGCTGTCTGGCCGGATCGGTGGGACTGGAGTGTCGCCGAGGTTTACATTCCGACAAAGGTCGGTGATCGAGAGATTGGTCCGATGGTCAGGGAAGCATACATGGTGCGAGCTGCGGATCAGTCGGAGTCGCGAGTTTTTGAGAAGTTGTTTTATGACAAGGTAGATGAGGCTACTAGAGAATTGATGACACGCGAAGAATTACCACATGAGCACTTCCTGAATTGGTGGAGGAGTCATGACACGCATAGGGATTTCTGGGTGGAGTCAGAGGACTACATGGATAGGATACACGTCGTGCCACGTCGCCACATGTTTGATCCCACTTCATGGAACACAAGCAACGAGAGTCTGAAGAAGAAGTTGGTAGGTTGCCTTCATGAGATCCGTGAGTCGACATGCATATCGTGCACATCAACTTGCATACCCATGACCTTCAACCACAACTGGAAGAGCACAAAGCCTGAGCATGTGAACTATATGTGGATTGGTCGCAGCCGTTTCAAGCGTCGTGCAACGACTTCAAAATCAATTCGCAACGTTGGTGCTCCCGATCCTTCGCATGCCAAGTGCCACGGAGAAGACACCATGGAAGATGAACAAGGGCGAGATCGTGGATGCGCTGCTGGAGATGAAGGTCCCCTTCAGGAAGGAGTGGACTCTCCGGAGAGCCACGCTGATCGAGGAGAGAGAGCTCGAGGCATTGGGAAGTCCAAGCCGTTGGCCATGTCGGCCATGAAGTTGGGCGACCTGGAAGCCAAGTGCCGTCAGGAGGGTATCCCGCTCCCGCCCGGCAACTTCACAAGAGGAACTTTGATGAAGCTTCTGCGGGACAACGCCCCGCCGAATCAGGGCGAGGAGGTGAACTTCGGGCGCTACAAGGGGTACACCTACAAGGAGGTCCCGGAGGACTACCTGACATGGGCGATGGCGGAGGTCGAGGCGAACAAGAATCACAGCTTGGATCTGGCACGGCTTGCCAGGTGGGCACAGGCAAGGGACTCGACCGGGGGCTCATCTTCGGGCTACGTGGATCCGGAGGAGGCGGCAGTGATCCCTCCAGCGGCGAAGGCTTCAACGGCGACTCGGCGATCTACATCGACGAAGAAGGAGAAGGAGATGGTCCCGGCGAAGGAAGAGAACAAGGCCTTGAGGACCAGCAGGACACGGCCAATCACGGATGTGACGGAGCAAGAGTGGTCAGAGGTGGACAAGACTACGGACGAGGAGATTCGGGATCTGGAGGCGCGTGTGGAGCTGATGAAGAAGGTCAGGGAGGCCGAGAAGAAGAAGGAGGCCGATGCGAAGAAGCCCCAGGCATAGCTGGGAGGAGCAAGACCTCCCAGAAGAAGCGCGAGTACTGGAAGAGAGTGGAGATGCTGAAGATGGCGCGGAAGAAGAGAAAGGCTGAGCTTGGGGAGCAATCCGAGATCGAGGATATGGACATGGGGGCCGATGGATGCCAGGAGGTCTTCTATGTCGACGTGGATGAGTATGAGGAGACCAAGGAGGACAAGTACCCGAAGGTGAACTTGAAATATCCTGAGGACTATGAGCTGGTGAGGAGGTTACCCCACCGGAGGGTGAAGAAATGTACCAAGAAGAGGGTGCAGTCTATGGCCAAGAAGATCTTGACCTGCTTGATGACGCAGGTGGTGGCGATGGCAGCGCCGGTGGCGGACGAGCTCAAGGAAACGTTCGTGGACCCAGCCCGGGATGCCTACTACGCGGCGACGGGGTACCGTCACACCGAGAGACCAGCGCTTCTGGAGCTCTTTGCAGGTTCGGCCCACATGACGATTGAGTTTGCGAAGAAGGGCTACAACGTCCTGGAGCCGAGGGACATCCTCTATGGTCACAACCTGTTCGACAGGTCCCGTCCTCTATGACATCGAGACCCTCAAACCACCTCTACTTTGGGTAGCACTACCCTGTACGGAGTGGTGCCCATGGCAGAGGATCAACTATGCACATCGGAAGCAGGTCCTACGGAGGAAGAGAAAGATTCAGAAGCATCTGGTGCGCTTTGCACTGGAGTGTGTGGACATCCAGTTCGCACACGGTGGCGAGGTCATCTTCGAGCACCCCATTGGAGAGACGACGACATGCTGACGAATCTGACCCGCGATTGGTGGACGCCAGTTGACCTCGACATGTGTCGGTACAACTTGAGGGCACAAACAGACGGAGGACTGCACAAGAAGCCTGCACGGCTTATGGTGTCTGACGACTCTATGGCCGCTGTCCTCAAGAAGAACTGCAGAGGAGATCATGAGCATACCCCTACAGCTGGGAGGAACACGAAGGCGGCGGGCATCTACACTAAGGAGTTTTGCGAGGCGGTCATCCGGGCTTACAGGAGGAGAGATGGGCTTTGGGGAGCAGAAGGAGATAAGACTTGGGAGGCTTTCGCGGCATCGGCTTCGAGCAAGCCTTTGGAAGTCCGAGAAGAAGAAGTTGGTGGAGCCAGCGGAGTGTATCTACCAGATCACATCCCCAAGCACATCACGAAGGCTCTCCGGAGGATACATCAGAACCTGGGACACCCATCGAACAAGGACTTGGTGAGGCATTTGAAACTTTCCGGAGCTACAGAGGAGGCCATCAAAGCTGCGGAACAGATTCATTGTGAGACCTGTTCGAGACTGAAGGGGCCGGGTACCAGGAGGCCTGCTAAGGTGGTGAGAGCCTTGGACTTCAACGAGGAGGTTTGCCTTGACACCCTGGTGCTGTATGACCAGGAAGACCCTATCCATTTTGGACATGGCAAGCGGATACCATGTGGTGAAGAAGATCTACGGCAAGAAGTCACCAGACATGCTCAGGTGCTTTGTGGACGCCTGGGCCTCCTATGACACTGACGGTGGACAGGAGAGGGGGTTCATCAAGGAGTTCGTGGACCAACTGGAAGAGCTGGGCATCACCCTCCGGTTGACTGCAGGACAAGCTCATTGGCAACAAGGAGCTGTGGAAAGACAAGGAGAATGGTACAGGTCAATCTGGGATAAGACGGTGGCTCACTCTACCGAAGAAGGAGGAGATCGACTATGTACTGGCTTCGGTGGCTGCGGCGAAGAACAACCTACGACGGGAGCACGGCTACTCTCCGGCCCAGTGGCTCTTTGGATCAGAGCCAAGGACTGGAGATGCTATGTTGGACGAGAACGAGAAGCTCTAATAGCGGGACACGCTTCGTTCACCCGACGAGGTTTGGTTGAGGAAACAAATCATCCGACAGTCGGCCAGAGAGGCCTTCTTGAAGTCACAGGCTGAAGCGGCGACCAAAAGGGCGTTGTTGGGAAGGCCGAGAACAAGGCTTACCTATGAACCCGGGGATTATGTCTACATCTTCAGGGTCAACAAGACAGCAGGAGGTCGGGCACGGCACCGACAGAATGTGGGAGAATGGATTGGACCAGGCGTTGTTGTGGCAAAGGACGGAGCTTCCTACTGGGTATCCCGCGGTGGACGGTGCTTACTATGTGCGATGGAGCATCTTCGGCCGGCGGAATCAGAGGAAGTTGGAGCAGCTTTCCAGAGCCGCATTCTCAAGGACGACTTGGCCAAGCTGATCCAAAACATGGAGATCGAGGATGAAGACGACCCCGTGATGTTGGATGCGACAGGAACACCCGGCCTATCTAGGAAATGGGCCGAGCCAGATGAGGTTCCTGAGAGAAGGATGAGGGCAAAAGGGCAGGTGCGCATGCTCAAGAGGAGCGTACCAGATGGAGGGGAGACCCAACTCCACCGTGAACGCCCTCACCCTGAAGACATGGCAGTGGACTTGAGTGAGGCCGGTTCGTCGGAGGACGGCGCGGGAGGATCCGCCGACTCCTACGGACCGACCACACCAGGTCATGGTGGTGGAACGAAGAATCCCAAAAGCCATGATCAAACAAAACGACAAGGAGATCAAGTGGAAGGACATACCAGAGATGGAGCTTTACAAGAAGGCCGAAGTCACACAATGGCAACAGCATCTTCAGTACGAGGCGGTGAAGGTCTACTACCCGGACGATGCGGAGCTCATCAGGATGAAGGTGCCGAAAGACCGTATCTTGAGGGCTAGATTCGCATACCGAGACAAGAATGTCGCGAAGAGGAGGATCAACCCAGAGACACCGCCCAAGCCGAAAGCTCGTTTGTGCGTGGGAGGACACCGAGACCCAGATCTTGCCGAGGGGGCGCTCAACACCGAAGCACCTACAGCGTCAAAGGCGGCGCTGACTACGTTGATGTTCTTGGCATCCCATGCGTCTTGGAAGATTGCTGCCGGAGATGTGGAGGCAGCATTCTTGAATGGAGTTGAAGCACGACGTGGACTATACTTCGAACCCCCAGTGGATGACCTTCCGGACATTCCCAAGGGGTCCATGATGCATCGAGATTGTGAAAGGCGTCTTTGGGCTTTCAACTTCGCCAAGGCTTTGGTGGGACAAACTCACGAAGGAACTACGGGGGCTGGAGATTCAGATCGGAGATGACAAGCTGCATCTCGAACATCATCAACTGGACCCTTGCTTCCTACTTCTTCGAGACGATGCCGGCAACTTACGTGGTGGAATGGTGACCCACGTGGACGACCTGCTCATCGCAGCTCCGGAGGAGGAGCTGAAGAGCCTCATGCAAGGACTTTCTGGTATCTTCCCTATAGCCGAGTGGGAGACTGACGAGTTCGAGTACACGGGTTCTACTATCACTCAGGCAGGAGGGAAGATCAGCTTTGGACAAGGAAGCTACGTGGATTCAAGGCTTGAGGTGGTCGACTTACCACGAGGATGCGAAGCCGATGATTTGGCAGACGAGGTCACCAAGCAGGACAACATGAGCACCATTGGGGCCCTATCGTGGTTGGCTAGCCAAAGCCGACCTGACATCCAAGCAGCCGTCAGTCTATCTCAACGTAAGCAACGGAGCCCTACATACCAGGACGTCAAGGAGACAAACAAGGCAGTGAAGATGGCGCAAACGGGCAAGGGCGAGCAGCGTACCTACAAGAAGCTGGCGGACGATATACAGGACCTCGTGCTGTTGGTGTTTCACGATGCGGCATGGGCGAATGCTACGACGNTGTAAACGTGTTTTTGACCTGTACAGCCTGATCTTGGTCATTGCGATCTTACCGCCTATACTAGGCTCAAGAGTGCTTTCTCGCTGACAAAACGCGCACTTGCTGTTCCCCGTTTCGTTGTGTTTACAATAACAAACAAACCTCCGGCCCTCAAGACTCCAACCCAGCACATCTCCGTTACAGCATGCACAGTGAATGTGCTCACATGAACTCATTACCTCTCACGTCTGCTTCTTACATTTGCGCGCACGTTTTTTGACCTCAATGACATCGTGGCACCGTACAAGGCCAGGACATGACCACCTTGCCCTGATCCTCACTTGCCGGCACAAGCACTGGGCCTTGATCCGCACCTGCACAGTATGAAACAGCATGAAACCACAACTCAATGAAAGATAAACATATATCGAATTTGATAATTAGGTATGATGAAATGACATGAATACAGTAAACAAACAGATCAATGTAAAGGAAGGATGTCAAGGATGTCAAATCGCCTGCTTAAAAACTATCGTCAAGCCTCTTGGGATCAGCGGCCCCTGCTTGAAGAGGTTCAAAAGGTTCATCGGTTGTGAGTCCACACCGCTGTTTGCCAAGACTACGCCTGATGGTGAGAGTAGCACATTTGACACCAATCACAGGTGAAGTACTCAGTGCTCATGTCACAGGAATGCAACCCTGCAATTGCTCTTCTCTGCCACTGGACGCTGAGGTGATGACTGCCAGTGTCTGACAGATCATTCCTCAGTCATTTTTGCACTGCTTGCTGGCACCTTTTCTGGACATGTTCGCACCTTTGCCCTCCAAAAAACATCCGGACATCTGTCGAGACGCCTGGCCAATAGAGATCCATATGCTTGATGGCGCTGCATTGGCAAACCGCCCCTATGCTGCAAGTAGACCCTGATGCATCTTGGCACATGGAAGGACATGGACATGGCACTCGACACTCGATATGTTACATAAAGTTGATCTGCCAAATCATGGGAAGTTCCTCAATGCAGAATCCATGGATCCTATGGCATCATATGGCGTTTCAAGACATAATTCATCAAACCGAGGATCAGCTTTTGGATTGTGTTGAACTGCCGGACTTCCATTGGAGCATCTGAAAACTTGATGGCATCCGACGCGGAATTCACGTTACAATCCTTGGGTTTCTGCATGCAAGGGGAGGTATTCAGGAATGCTGCTCCAAAAATGCTGCCACTAATTTTGAGAATGAAAAGATCTGATGAACTTTCAAAAGACTACTTTCCATAGAAAAAATGTTGCTCCCCAAAATTTGACCAAAGATCGGAAGCTCGCCACAACAATAGGCTTTCAGCTTCCGTGGCTGCATGAAAAACTCCAGCTCTGCAGTCAAAGTGTGCAACGATGGTATCTTCAAGAACTAAGCCTCAGTCTTTTTGCGGAGCTTCCGGCGCCGGAGATTTTGCGGCTATCCATCCACCCTTTCTATCAACATGGTACCAACAAGAATCATCGTATTCCAGCAGCCAAGTCACCTTTCTTAGCCGCTAAGCTAACCAGGACACGATTGCAAGTAGCACTGGCAACACCTGCCAGCTTCACTATGGCTCAACTGCTCAAGTGGACCCCGTGAAATGTGTGCTGTCAGGCCACTGGCAGCCAAACTGATCCAGGATGACAAGCATCCATCAAATAAACGTGGACCGGGTGGGATCAAAATGGTCATCTCATCACCTGAGAGCATCGACAATATGGTAGGTTGTCTGTTGTTCGTTGCCCTTTCACAGCTTTCAATTTAGCCACGATGTTTCCACGAATGATTGGCCCCGCCATCTTGTGACATGTTCTGTGATGCACCAGCAGCTATTTGGACAAGGTGCTGTGAGTGTAGCCCACGACCCCTCCGAATTCACACATCACCTCACTTTCAACCAAAGGGAGCAGATGAGCGCACATGAGCATGTCACCTGCGCCTGATTTCTGCGCATTCTCCACAACTTCGAGACATAACAAGAAATTTGAAGATGGTTGGATCGTTGTTCCGTTTCCTAGCTTACAGTCTGCCAAAGTGACCGCCCTACAGCTCGCCATCATGGTCTCAGCAATCTCTTCACGAAAGCCATACTTCAGAACACCCGAAGACTTCAATCGCGCCATCAAGGTGCCCCACCCTGCGTCGCAGGATGGGAAGATGGGAAGATATGTCGAAATGGGGGGAGCAAGACATCAAGGAGCACGGAGTTACCAGCCAAGCCACTGCAGCCATCCAAACGCAGGGAAATCCAAGCATCCTCTGGAAGCCGATTAGGATATTCCTCATGAGCTTTCCTCAATGCAAGTGCATTTATGAATGAACCGCGGTTCCAAACCTCTTCTTGACAAATAAAACCAAACCACTGTGAAAAAAAAAACTTTAAAATTGGAGCCAGAAAATAAACCATGCGTTCCCCGGTTTTTCGTCCAACTCGTTAAACTAAGATACAGAAGCTTTCCCAGATGCGTCCACCACTTCTTGTTGATGAAGGGTGCCAGCTCATGATCGTGAATCTGATTATGACTCCTAGGGAGATGCCGTGAATCATTCCCAAACCAGTGGGTGCAGGTCCCATCATACCTGCACCCAGCCATAAAATTCAAAGACCAAAATATAAGAATAGAATAAGGATCAAGTTCAGTGATATGCGAAATTTTGAGACAAGTTGTAAATAAATAAATAGTGCAAGACCCAAGTGTCTGAGGTCTCTTTCGCCGCAACTCTGTGTAAAGTTGTTCTACAAAACCTGTCAGGTCTGGAGCTAAATCCATCTCTTCACCACTTTCACGCATGGCTTCAGCCTCTTTGGACTGACTCCGTCGTAGGGTGGGGACTGCCATGGAGCAAACCATGGCAATGACACCTTGGCGCAAAGGCTTCAAGGATACCTTGCCACGTATCCGTGCTATCCGTGGTATCTGTGGGCTCATGGCACAAGGACTCCAACCAAGCACTTTGGCTTGGGAGATCATTTCGTCTTCCCGGTAAATCACCCTCTTTCGAGCAATCACTGGCCCAACGGAGATTGAATCAAACCTGAATCAAAAGAACTACGACTGAAAGTTGTAAGAAATCATATCAACAGTGTTGCAACATGCCCTTTCTTGACTCAGCGCCAGCACCTCACATGCCAGTGCAAGCAACCTCGCTGGTTGCAAATGAAAACTGTATGGGTGAGTAGCCCAGAGTTTCACTGTGGGCCCCAAGTTCACCAAATCATTTGACTACGAGTAGGATCATGTGGTAGGATCCGAAGAACTGACTAATCAGTGCACACGATCCTCGCCAAAATTCACCGCCATAGCGGACCAAGTTGAGGGTGTACGGCTTCACCTGCGACACAGTTTACACATCTATCGTGTACACAGTCATTCCTTCATCATCATCTGCATGTCCACCCCCCATTGCCTGCAACATCGATCATACGTAAATTCTGCATCCCAACATGCAGCATTTCCGTGTGGTGGAGGGAAGCAGCAATCCTGGTGTCACGTGTCACATCCAACTGCGTGTCACTAAGGTCGCCTTCAATTTTTAACATGTTTTAACAATGATTTAACGACTGCCCATCAGATCCTCATAGTTGTATCCACTCGCCCAGCAACTAGGATCTGATACGCACAGGCCATATTCTCGACGAATCTTTTGGAGATGACGTTCACCCTCCTGAAATCTCAACTGGGCCAGAATGCAAAAGGTGGAAATGTGGAAGAAACATGAGGAAATCAAAGACATAATCAACATAATCAACATGCTTCAACATGGCAACAAATCCTAGCCCGGGACATCAACAAGAAAATTGGATTTCCATGAATTTCTGCATGCAACTGGTGCGCCAAATGCGGCAAATCGTGCAAATTATAGAGTCTCTCGCTGTGTCCTTCATCTGCTCCTGCAGTTCTCGAACTCGCTTTGGATCACAGACCTGGCATCTCGACATGACACAGGTTCAACTGACCGAAGACATGCAATCAAAGAAACATCATGAAACAAGTCAATTTCCAGAAACATCATCAAACCCACAAAAACAACATAGATTGCTTGCAACATTTGGTTGTCTTGTCATCTTCGGCACCTGCTTTGATGTTGGAGATTCTGCATCCTCCATCTGAGAATCGGATGGGACATCCGAAACATCCGATGGCATGGGTTCAGCCATCTGGACCTGTTCACGCCGTTGATCTGGATCCTCTTGAGTTTTGGAGCTTGCTCCACATGGCCATGTGAGCCCTGGAGTCCACAGCAGGGCTCGATTCCATCGTTTCACACAGTGCATGCATTCCGTTGAAAATACCAAGTCATGCGATCATCTCGATGACCTAAAAACTTAAGGATGGTGAAAATCATAAGAAAAACAATGAAAAACATGTGTGGACCAACAACATGAAATGGAAAGGTGTGCGAATGTGTGAGCTCCTTTATCTGCACCCTTACCCAAAATTGGGACAGGATGAGCTTCAGTGCTGAGCACAAATTGATCCAGGGGCAGCACGGAGTCGTGTGAAAATAGCCTGGGAGTGATCGACATTTAAGTTGAAGGTGAGACATTTTAGTTGAAGGTGTGAGAAAATCGATGAAAATCGTTGGATTAAAGAATTTGTTCTTTTTTTCGACGGCATTCTCGAGTTTGAATTCTGTTCAAAGATTTTTCTCTTGTCCAGAAAAATCAGAAAGGCTTGCCAAAGACCATTGGATAAGCAGAAGCAAGTGGTGCGTCTTGTCCGTTTGCAAGAACACAGATCAGTACATGAAAGAAATCGGTGCGGCACGAGACTTCTTGTGGTGCGCAGAAAATCTAAATCTATGCAAGGCTTTCAGTTCATAGCCAAAGGCCCATGGCACTGCGTCGGCTTGACCGCAGCAGCTTTACACACTCACATCCTTGTCCTTTTTGCCATCGTTGTCCTCTTTGGACTCATCCTTCTTGTCATCTTTGTGCTTGCTTTCCTCCTTTGGAGGATGGAGTTTTGCCCAAGCCTTTTCTTCTTCTGGGATGGAGAAATATCCCTTGAAAGATTCTGGCTTCCATGCGGCCTCCCTCTTTGTAAGGACGTGGGTTTTGCGAAGTTGGCCGCCATGAGAGATCATCTCAACCTTCACTTTATCCTTCCAAAGGGTACAGTCTACAAAGCCGTACTGATCATCATTGCCGTTGTTGTCCGGAAAGTATTCCGAGGTAATGCCACCACCTCCGCCAGTAATGATGACCACCGTCGGCTTGAACTGGTTTCTCCAATCCCATTGCTCCAAGACATCTTGACGATGCACATGACCGGTCACAAACATGTCAATGCCATACTGCCATGCCAAATGTTTCCAGTCTGCCTCACCCCACCATGGAGGAAAGTGGGTGACAACGAACTGCCAGTCCACCTTCTGTTGAACCGAGTCTTTCAGCTTTGCATCAAGCCATCCTTGTTGACGGTCCCACAGGTTCCCAAACCACTTTGAACAATCAAAGACTGAATATGGTCCGGAATGTCCACATCCTGCGCCTGCATAGGTTCCACTGTGTTGCGCACCACAAATGTTGTGCTCAGGATCCCACCAAGGGCTTTCCCTCACATCAAAGATATTGGAGTCACAAAAGAGCCAGTCCACGTTGAAGCCGGGGTAGTGAACAGGTGCTGCCCAGTAGATGGCTGGCTGGAGCCAGCGACCAGTTGACTCTGGCAAGCCACCCCAGCTGTATGCAATCACTTGGTCCCAGCCCTTGTTGAACTGCCAGCCACCCCAGTCATGATTTCCCAGCACGCCAAGCCATTGCTTTCCGTCAATACCTGGACCCTTCCACATATCCTCATAGATATACTTCCACTGTTTGGTATCGCAACGAGCATACATGTTGCCACAGTGGCAGTCGATTCCACCCCAATAGAAATTGTCACCGACATTGACGACATAGTCGGGATTTCTCATCTTGCCACGAGCATTGAAGGCTCCAGACACACGCCATTGCGCATTGTGATCGACGGCCCAGTTGTAGGCACGACGTTTGTTTGGGTCATGGGTCTTGGTGTGATCTGCAGGCACAGGCCCAATACCCCAATTCAAACCACCCCAATCGCCAATGAAGAAGACTGGATTGCCAAGCTCGTAACGGTCATAGCTTCCATTGGAAAAGCAGGTCCTGTTAATGGTAATGCCATTGAAGTGCTGAGGATCACCACCCACCGGGAACTTTTTGGGAAAGCGAAATTTGCCCGTACAATCTCCATGCCATTCAAAGTCCTCTTCTGAAGCGAAAACACCGGCTATTTGTACCAACAAAATGAATGTTCCAGCACCAAGAAAGGGCGGCATGTGAAGCGGGGAAGCTCCAGCCTCCAAGATCTCCAAGTTCAAGAGGTTGTACGATGTTGTACGCAATTTGAGCCACAACTTGAATTAAAGAATGACTTTACATAACAAGACTGTCAAGACTTAAAAATCAGCACAAGCATGTACAAACGACTCTGCCATCAAGTTGCAGGAATAAATACTTCAAGGTTTCCTCGGACAAAAAATCTCATCGACTCATCGACTCATGGTGTTCAAAAAATGGCTGCTTCGACTTCTGCTTGCGAGGCACCGCTACAAAGAAGGATGGCATATCATCGCGCGGCTTCGATGGTTCATTCACGTTGTGCAAACTCGCAAAGCCAAACCTCGGCCACTTGTAAGACCAGGTGTGCATGAAATTCAGGGTCGCTTCGGGATGTCTTGGGTCCAAGGGATCAAATGAGTCAAATGAATCAAATGAATGAAATCCCTGTGTCATCGCTGAAATCCATCAGAACATGCGGGATCATGCCTCACAAATACAAAGGTAGACAGCCTAAAGCCGCACTTGTATGCTGGTATGCCCTCAGCCAAGTTCAGAGTTCAGAAAAGAGGCTTTGTCTTTGTGCGGTAGAAAGCCGACAACATGCGCTGGCCCCAGTTTCGATAAATTTGGCGCTTGGTTGTCCTCAGAGTTTGCACCAACAAAATCCAGCACACCCGGACACTTTGCAAAACTTCCACATCAAGCATCGTGGCATGCCAAATCATAGGAACTGGTAACAGCTTTAAGGCCCATGCCGCCACAAGAGAAACAAACTTTCAATCCTCAGATGTTGGATCCGATTGGATCCCAGCTCGGTTTTTCCCCCCTCTGCTTGGATCAATTGCTTAATCCCATTTAATCCCCGTCAACTATGGGAGATTTTATGGGATTTGTACATCATTGCAGCCTCATGACGTTTCGGGCCGCAGGATGTTATGCATGGATCCCGCACCATCTGCCAGACCGTGTTGATTGAAGCGGGTGATCTCCGGTGCCAGGTCCGAGACCGTACGCCAATACATATGAACACAGGTCTGCACCAGGCGATGAGCCAACTGCAAGTCCACCTCAATTCAGGGAATATCCAGACTCAACGCAGTTGATATCAACAGCTATCAACAGCACAAGCCTAGCCTCACTTTTTCGTTCACTGTGGAGGATCTCAAGGGCAAGGGCGCCAGGCAAAAAGCAAATCCTAAGTGATTCATACCATCCAGTTGGTGAAATGGTTGCTTCTCGCCAAATTCCCATCTCCAATCATCTCCACATTTCTCAAGTCCAAGCAGCAAATGATCCATTTTGGGCACAGTATGGTGGGGTGTGATTTCCTTCACAAACCTGAGTTGAAGGACGCTGGCTGAGCTGGGCTCGTCCAAGTTCACTGCCGAAACTGAGGGTTCCACAGCCAAGGTGATGGCGCATCCTTCCATGACTCATGCCAGCCTCCAAAGGTACCACGACCACGTGGCACCTGGTCGGATCAACAGTGCATGTTTGGGCTCAACATTCCTCTCAACTTTCAACGTCCATTTGATTATCATCTAATCCTGCCATTTCTGCTTCTTTTTTGGGGTATCTTTTTTCCAACATCTTTTCCGCTTGAGCTCTGCACCTCGGGCGGCGTCTTATGCGGCCATCTCGTGCCTGGAGCTCTCTCCTGAGAGTGGAGTGAGAGGCGGGGAATTCATTGATTTCTGCCGTGATGCCAAGGCACTGGTGGACGTCCTTCTGCAAAGAGCCCTGGTAACTTGGCCCTGAAGGCAGACCAAAGCTTTTTGGTTAATGGATCCTCAGCTTGATCTGAAAAATCGCACCATCTGAAAGTTGCTTTAAGCATGGAAGGGTGAGGATACGTCTGAAGTGTTGTATCGTCCATTGACACAACTCCTCAACTCTACTTGCATTCAAAGCTTCTGCAGCACTCTCCGCAGAAAAAAGAGCATCTTTCAGAAGATACTCATAGAACGAATCCCCGCGACTTCCAAGTGACAGCCGATTCTGTGGAGAAGGAAAGACTTTGCCCTCCTGTGTCCTAAGGAAAACACGGACTAGTCGAGTCCAAACTCGGATAAAAAAACACCAAATACCAACACGGGCATGTTGCAGCTTCACAATCCCCTGTTTTTGCCAGGATGCAGCATGATCATGGCCAATCCATTATCTTCCAGGTTTAAAGAGCGATTAATAGCGTGAAGCACCCGATCTTGAGCCGCAGAGTAAGAACCTCAAGGGTTTGTCAGTCTTCTCTTCTGGTAACATGGCCACAAACCTGGAGACTCTGTGGACCCTTGACACCTCACTGCTGGAAAGCGACAATTGGAGGTCAGCGCAGTTAAATACTTCCATTCCTGTTCAATCCCAGTGGTGGACTGTCAGTGGGGATGGGGTAGTTGGGCCTACGAACACAACATGGAAAGGCCAGGGTGACATGTGACATGTGAAAACCAAGACTCCATCGGCACATAAGCTTCGGCCAACGAAACGAAACCCGCAAGGTTTTGCGTTTCCTAAGTGACAAGTCATAGATGGAGAAATCAATCCAAATCCGGAAGCATTTCAAGGTTATCAATTTTTCATGACTCAACTTACATTTCTCTGACCTGTCTTTTTTCATGTATCAAAAACTTCAAAGCTGCGTCTGAATTGCAGCCGGCATGCACCGCTGCCCAGGTTGATGTCTGAGGATGGTAAGCCTGAAGATTCGGGAGACCATCACTGACATTGAAACCATGTTCCAATTGCAATCAGAATCATTAGACTTTCGTGCTACTGTGCATTCTCTGAGCTTCCAGCTGTGCGTCATCTGACCTTCCAATTCTGCGTTCCTCACGGTACTGCAAGGCAAAATTCGGCTTGCAATGCTCCCTGGTCATGGAGGACTGTCTGCAGCTTAGGATCCCCAAGACGGAGTCCAGCCCTTCAGTGGAAAGTCCGACTTGCTTGAGAAGTTTCTGAAATTCAGCACCAAATATTGCCTTTTTGGAGACTTCCCCACCTTGGAAATGATGGAGACATTGCAAAGACAACATAGTTTTTATCTCACCAGAATCCACAGGCACGCAGCCAAGCATGCCAAGCGGCGAGTCCCGGTCTCAGCAGGTGGAAAGGCTTTAATCCTGGAGGAAATCAAAAAAAATGGAACCATCTATTCCCATCTAATCTTTCCATCTCACCACAGATTTTCATGAGATCATGAGATTGCTATCCCAATGAATGCTATCAGGTCACAGCCGGTCACCCAAATCTTGCGCTTTGGCCAGGAGCCCAGAGCGTCTGCTGAGCCTTTGTAATAGGTTCCATGTCATGGCAGAAAAAATAAAACGTCTTGGATACGCAGGGATACCTATCCACTGCAGCCAGGTCACGCAAATGCTGATAGAAGCCCTCCCAAGTGACGAATCGAAGTTTCGAAGAGGTTAACATTCAAATCCTTTGAGAAACCTCAACTCCAGGCTTTTGGCCAGACCAAAAGGGGTTCAAATCAATTGATATTCTATGACATGATCTTTCTATAATATTTTCTATCATGTACTGACAGTTCCACTCTATCTTCTCCAGTCCAAGTTGCTCAAAGATTGCTCAACCCACAATGCAGCTCGATCAAATTCCTGTCATCTTTCACTATTTTGACCGCTAATCACCTGCGATGTTGCTTGAAAGTCCTCCTTGAAATCCATCAGCCAAAGCGTGTCCAGCGCATCGACCAATGTTTGGCCAATGCCACCCCAGCTGTTGGCACCGACCCCAGAAACAGGCCTAGCTTTTGTCTGCCATGCTGATATGCTGACCCCATGATATTTCGATAAAATTGTTGTCTATCATGATACGACTGCTGCCGATTCTACACTGCATGATGCATGGATCTTCATATCTAATGACCCTACGGAATTTGATTTTCAACAAAAACATCTTCACCATCTTCACCAACAATGGCACCTGAGTTCATCTCTGCCAAAGGCCAACTGTTCATAATTCGTCCAGACATGTCGCATCATGCTGACAGCCTCTCACGATAACGGTTGGTTGTGGAGCAATTCAATGCAGTTCAAATCACCTTGCCTGGCGTTGTGCCAAAAAAGCTTCTTCCTCCAAGTAGGCAGGTCCCAAACGCTGCAATCTGGAGAAACTCACAGTTTGGCTGTTGCGACTGCCTGAAAGGAAACACTTGGGAAAACCCCAGCAAGTAAGACAGCAAAACAAAAAGCATTGCAGCAAAGAGGCGTTTCTTCCCAGACCTCAGTGTCAGCATGCTCTACTAACTCTACTCCCTTGACTCAGCCGGGGCAATAGCAAAGCTAAATCCAAGTGGCCGGATGGCTCTGGATAAGTATGGCCAATCACCCCAGTAAATTGCGGAGAAGGCATCGAGCTGGGAGATAGAAAAAGATGCCAGCCTTAACTCTGAGATCCCAAAGTGAAAATCTCTTTTCGACCTTTTGGAAACGGATGGAAACGGTACCCGATCACTTTATAATCTTTATATCTCTGACCCGAGGCACGTCTGTGTATCCCAAAGCCGTGCCAGCTCTGCAGGACTCGATCGCAGCGGTCTGGAGAATGAACTCTCCACCTAGGAGTCGAGATTGGGGAGCTGTCAGCTGATGTCAGCTGGACAGAGAGCTGGGTTGTTGCGTTGCCTTGTCAGCATTTGCCAAGGTGACAGGGCCATGCCCGACATTCTTCCTGCAACAGGTTAGTGCAAAATCCCGCACCATCACGGTAATCCACGATACCCATCCCGCTCCTGTCGACCCAGAGTGCCAAGAAAACATGGCTGAGAAACTGCATTTTCCTTGCAGAGACCATTGAGGGAAGCAAGGTTAAGAAGTTTTGGACTGATGACCGAAACATGAAAGCTAGCGCCCAACAGGATTGCTGCCAAGGTGCGCATTGCGAATATGATGGCAAAGGATGCGGAGATCTTTGGCAATGTTTTTTAGAAAGCTTAGAAGCTGCTTAGGGGTTTTGCTTGCTCAATGGGTCTGACATGGTGCTAAAAGCGACTGTGCTATGCCAGCCATCCGGCAAGGATGAAGAGTAAAATGGGTACAGTCAATCCTAAACAGAACACAGTACTAGACCGGAAAAAAACCGGCAAGCAGTCAACTTCTATCTTTCTACAGTAAGCGTGTTTCATCATAGCATGCCTTTTTGAACATGTCAAAATCATTTCAACAAATCTTCTTGTGCATGTTGATCTGTATGCTGATATTTCTGCAATTAAGATATGGCCCAAGTCAATGTTCAAAATCTGCAGCAGGGATGTGTCACATAGCATTCATCAAGGTCATGCCGTGAGCAACGTTGAATCTGAATATCTGCGCTTGAGATTTAGACGAAAAACGAAAGAAATCGAAAGACAAATTAAGAAAAAAATCAAATGAACTATAGAAAGCAATGAGAACATTATCTGCACATTCTCTCAAAAATTATTCATCTTCGCTGCCACTTTTACTGCAGATTTCTGCACTTTGATTTGTTCCAAGCTCCGGGAGATCTCGCCCACGCGCTGCCTGCAGTTTTCAGAGTTTTCAACGCGGCGGTTCGAAGGGTTTCTGCGACGCCGAGGTACAACACTCGGATAATGCTGCGATTCAAGGTTTGATCCTCAGCACAAGTCACCTTGATGTGGTGCAATTTTCCATGGGCCCGGGAAAGGCCAGGGTTTTTCCGATATTGTCAACATGTCTTTGTCGAATGTTATTTTCCTTTGAGGTTTTTTCCTCCATTTTCTCCAACATCTGCCTACTCCAAAGGCGAGGGGCTGTACGGATCATGGCAGCCGCTAGGACATCTCTCTTGGCCTCTGCCTGTTAACAATGCCATTGCGAGTGTCTTCCCAAGCAGCTCTAGGCATCCCCTGTGCCTGCCGTGTGCTGCTACCTGGCTGGCAACCAAAAGAGTAAAGCACCCACAAGTCTCCATATGTATTGTCATCTTGTGTCATTGATTGTCCCAACATCATCCTAGAATGATCACAGACTCCCTAATTATCGGCACATATGTCTTCTCTCGTTTGTTTTAAGTGCTTTTATGCAAGTGACGGGTGCAGCACCTACACGTTTTGTTGTCGCGGGGGCAGCTGCATCATCGTGTGAAGTTGCATCCTCCCGAAGTGCGAGCAGTAGTTCTAAGTTCATGTGACGTAGCCGGTAGCCTATAGCCATAATGAAGAGTTAGGGTAGGCCTTGCTCATCACCCATCTACACGCAATCGTCAGGGGGGGAAACACACTCTTATCATAATTTCAAGCTTCCCAGAATGCACCATCTCATAACAAAAACATGCCAATCAACCATAACAAAATTTCACAGATCCAGACAATTACAACCGTAACAAAATGTCAGAGGCAAAAGTATTGACATCTCCAAATCTCTCAAAGTACCTGGGACATCCTAAACATTCGGCCGGACCTTCTCAGGGATCTCAACTTCGCTCATCAGTTTCAAGGAGATTTCAATGCATGCTCCAAACAGATCAGGTTGAATTCAACACGTCCACGCTGGAAATTCACGAAATGAGCGGAAGTGCTCAACTTACTTCTCCATCTTTCTCCGGCAAACGAGAATAAGAAGTACTCTAGTCTATATCTCTTTCGCAATGACAGGGAATAGGTGCAACAAACTGCACCCGTATACACGTTGTTGTAATCAAACTGACGTCACTGTAGTAAAGGATTTTGCTTCATTCGGAAATCTTTCTTGACCATAGTCTGATTACATCTGCACTGAGCCACACCCCTCTGATTCAAAAGAGTTCCAGTAGAAATTGCCGCAATTTTTCACTCGATGATTGTCAACATAAGATCTGGGTGACAGCACAAATGTTGCAACAAAACTGTGCCAGCCCATGCTGATTGATAAGGATCCATAAAAAGATGTTCAATATTCATGACAGTGGCCAGCTCATGTGTCATTTTCCGTAACGGGGCGTCACTCTTCAACATGACAGGCCAACTCCTTCCTGTACAGGTTACCTGTATTGGACAGCTTGGAGTGCCAAAACCTGCATACGCTCAACTCATCACAGTGCATACCGAAGCATCGGTGCAACTCGGGACTTGCAGTGTAGCTACAGATTTGGCATCTCTGGTGATATGGTGATGCAGCGATGCACCGATTTCCTTGCAATTTAAGATGCCTTCAAAGGCTTGGCTGGCTGCAACTCCCTCAGACTGCAGGTGACGATAATCTTCTCGATGTGAGCAATTGACAAAATGCTATGTTTACAAACCAGGACGGACTTTGTACAACTCTGGGGTTGGCCACGTTTCTGTACTGGGCGCAAATACTTCCACCCAGCTGACCAGTCCCGGACATGTTTTGCTTGATAGCAGAACTGCACATTGGAAAGTTTCGTGAGCCAATGCTTGCAATTTTCGTTCAGCTTACATGATTTGTACGTACTGTAGTTGCAATCAGACTGGACCGCAACTGTGACTTGCAAACAAGAACATGGAAAATATGCAAGCCTTGCTCTCACTTTTCCTCAGCCAGAACCTTGTAGAAGTTCGTACTGGCTTCTGTGCGATGATTCAAACCTTGCAAACGAAAAAAAGAGTTGGAAAAGTCACAGACTGGTGAGGCTGATGACTAGAAAACATGGGCAAGTCAATGGCAACTAAACGGAATCCTTGCAACCAAGAGACGCATCTTTCCCTCAACGGAGGCTGTCAAGCGCAGCATCTCATGCTGCCTTTGGTAAGTGATGCCTCTTCTTCGCCGGCGCGATAACACCCTGGCACGTGAGTTGTTTTTCCCCCGGTTGCATACGTCGAAGAACGCTTGTCAAGTCGCATTCAACGTACTTTGAGAAATGCAACGAAGTTTCGCAATGCTTTTTGTACTTCGTGGGATGTTTCGTATTGTGACCTGGTGCATGAAAAAAACCGTTTGGAAAACTCCCAGTGCTCCCAGCAGTGCGTCTCCAAAGTCGCGCCTTCTTCAAGAGCCGGACGTACTTCTTCACCGTGTGGCTGTGAAGCTCTGGAGCCAGGGTGCCATGTTCCACGCAGTACCTGGGAGAGGGTCGCGCCGGGTCGCGCCGATGCCAGCAGCTAGTTGCTGACATTAAAGTCTCAGCAAAAGTATTGCATATATCATATAAATATAATTACGTATTCTGATATTGTAGATAATGCTATGGCTATATGCACATGTACACACCGCATCAGGAAATTGGCATGAATTGTGAATATCTAGTGAAGTTTTCCAATGAAGTTCAATGTAAACGATATCAATTGCTTTAATTTGGCACCACAAGTATACGCAAAAGTGATGATGGTGACAATGATTGACTGATTGATATCACCATTCAAAAGTTGCTCTTATAATATATACATTATACATCCTATGGGCTTGGCTTCGGCTCACTTGATGGCGATTGGGCTGTCTGGTTTCTCCTCCAACAGGGACTCATAGAAGACCCGTGTTGGATCCTCAGAGCAGGACCCCTTCCAGGGTTCCAGTGGAAAATTGTCACTAAGACGCAGACGGAAACTGGAGGCGTAGAGTGTTTCTGACCCTCTTTGAAATGAGCCCGATGATGATGGTGATGGTGATGATGATGCTTGACGTGTACCTGACGTCAACATGGATCAATCTGGCCCTACACCACGGGTCCTGTGGAAAATGCTTGTTGCTGCAGGGGCCAAAAACAAAACCTGGCCTTGTGCTCTGTATGCTCTTTGCGCTTCTGAGAGTCAACTCCTTGAAATGCCAACTGGTGAGCACCGCACGGCTCAAGGATTTTGTTTTCCCACTTAGAGCCAAACGCGTAGTCAAGGTACTCATCCTTCCTTAGAGCTCTAGAATGACTCTGCACGAGAGAAATGTGTGGAAATGAGCCAACAAAACATCTTAACCCAACAAGATATCAACTAACAAACGAAGTGCTGGTTGAATAAAACAAATGCTGAGCGGCCGTCAGCAGATCACTCCCACGCTCACTATCTTGAGCCAAAGTCTAAAAGGAGTGCAGAGGTGTTACCAGTTTTCGCATCTCAAAAGTCAGACTGGTGGGTCCGGAATTCGGACGAAAAAATGCTGTGGCCATTCGGTCCTTTTAGCCACTCAGTCATGTCAGCGTGTACCCACTGAAATTTCCAAACTCCATAGCCATTGAGCAATGGCTTTGCCACAGCCAGTTTCCGGCTGATAGCCGTCCGCTATCTCCTCCTAATGGGAGGTGTGAAACAGAGTGTCGCAGTCTTTGCAGGTGACATGTTTTTCTATGTAACACTTTTGTCACAATCGAACCACTGTCAGGATGTCAGGCACACGCAGCTATCCCTGAGAGAAAGGACCATTTGGTATGTCAGCTCGCTGCCGCACTTCTTGCAAGGTCCAATCTTTCAGGAGAACGCCATCACGGAAGACCTCGACCAAAAGGTCCTGAAATGAAAAGGGTCAAGGCGGATCAAGCGGATCAAGTCAAGACTAGCGAAGAAATTGTGCCGTGCAGCACTTTGGGAAGTAAGTTTAATTTCCAAACTCGGGCCCCATGGCGCCTTGGCAGGATCACCTTGGCCACTGGACACGGTCACAAACTTGCCATCTGCACTGTAGTGCAAGAAACCCTCACCGCCCGCAATGCCATTCTCATCTTGTCGTGGTTTGTACCGATCCTGCCATCCCAAAGCCACACACCCAAAAAATTCGTGCCCAAATCTGTTCAGCGCGAAAATCTTTACATAACAAGACCGGAAAAATCCTGACAGGCAACGTGGACGAACACCACGCCTCGTCTCGTCCTTGGGTCTCCTCTGCCTTCTGGACTGTGAGGCGGCCCTTTTTGGATGCTTTGCCTTTGTCTGTAATGGGGTCCTGGACAAAGCGATGGCTGCAAACCGCGGACAGTATGAATGAGGCACTCCCCAAGAATCATCGAAAAAAGGCCTAGCTGGACTTCTAATTCTAAATTTCAGTCTCTTTAGAGAACAACACAATGCAACCTTTTCACCAACAGACTAGCCTTGAAGACCTCACGAGCTTGACCCTTCACTGTGATTTCGGAGCATTTGAAAGCACATTTGAAGGTGTCGCGATTCAGCTTCTGCAACAAGGCCCCGCCGCTGCCAAAGACCATGTTGTCCGCAGCAAAACCTGGCCAGGGGTCCCGGCTCAATGATTATCTGAGAATTACTAGCCCACATTCAGAGCCTGTGAATGTCCACAACTTGATCAAGAGTGAAAAAACACAGCATGTAAAACATCTACATCCACCGCCTGCATCTTTCAAAGCGCCCAGAATTTTAGGCACAGATTCATAGTCCACACCATCACCTTGAATGACACGGATGTACGGAGGTAGCAACTTGTGTCCTGTCTTCGTTGTACTGACATCATCTTTGAACTGTTCGCATAGAATCGTTACAATCTTCACACACGTCTCCGTCAGATCACCGCTGTCAGGTCGCACCACAAGGCGGCCAAAGCTATCTCCCGAAATGCGACCTTTGATCAAATCCTTCAATTGATCACCCCAGTACTCGCGACACGCCTTGAAGACATCAAAGGAATCACTGACACAAGCTACCAAACCACTGGGATATTGAAGTAACATATTCTTCATAGCATCCACCTCATGATCCACACCCCAAGATGTAATAGTGGAATGTTCTGAAGCTGGGATTGAATGTCCTGCAGCTTTTTTGGCATTGTAGTATTTCTTGGTGCACAGAAGTGCTGCCACGGTGTCCGTTCCTAAGAAATTCACCAAATGCCCTGCTCCACCAATGGCAGCTGATTCCACCGAAGAAACACCACGGAAGCCGAAATCATGAAGCTTGAAGACAGAACCACCTACCAGGTGAAAAACAGTCGAAAAAGCGGGGCTAGAATGACGTAACTGAGTGAAATGATAAGTGAGGTGCGATGATCCAAATGGCCCATTGGAAAGAATATATCTTTTTTAGGGGGCAATTTTGCAATATTCGTCGAATTTTCGAGATGTTCAATGCATATTGCAAAACTAGAATCAGCACAGAAAAGCTCGCATTGTCAACTTAGATTTTTCAGCTGTTCCCACCTGGGATGCTCCAATCTTCATTTCCCGTGGCTGCCAAGGCATCATGGATAGCCAGTTTTTGGTAGCGGCTGTTGGTGCAAACAGTCATGGGATACCACACTTGCACCAGCAAAGTCTCCAAAAAATTGGTCAACCAGAAGCACTTGGGATCCGTATTCACCATGGTGAAAAGTGCGGTACGGGTGGGTACCACCATACCTTCTGGAATAGCCTTGATCGAAATGGGAAGTCGACCACCATGCTTCTCCAAAATGTATTGAAAACCTTCCTTGTAGAAAAGGCCATCTCCAACAAAATGCTCAGAACACATGGTTACCGCCTCATCAATCTTGGCTTGTGTGATCACCTGGCCTAAAAGGTAGCGCTTCAGGAAGTATTGCAATCCAAAAAACACCACCTCCTTCCACTCTTTTCGGTCACAACCTCGGCTCTCAAAGTAGCTGTAGACATATTCAGTGCCTGGAGGATATTGCTTCCAATGGCTGAACTTGTAGCTATCAGTGGCCAGGATGATATTGTCAACCCAGGGCACGGAAGACGACATGGTGCCTGCTTTGAAGGTAACCCATGCCACAAAGTCATCCAGTTTGATCTTCCCTTTCGAATCCTTCAAGAGGTTGGTGACAGATGTAGCATCCACTTCTTTCATACCAATTTTCACAAGAACATCCTTCAATCGTTCCGCTTCCACATCGCCATCCTGACCCGCCAAATCCTTCAAACTCTCGAATAGGTGTGCTTCAGACATGGCTGAGCAGAGGAACAGGATGAGTGGAGCTCCTTTGAGCTTGTGCCAAACAAAACGTCAGGTCTCACAGTCTCACAGGGTCAGTGCAAGATTCATGCAGGCACCGGGCACCTGTGGATTGATGAATGATCATTCTGAATGATTGCCTGATACCTACTCATCCCTTTGCCACTTTTTCGTACTCATCGACATTTTTTGCGACAGAAGTACAGTAAGTATCTACAGACCAAGACCACGGAGAACTAATGCAGGGTGTATTGACTCACAGGACAAAACAGCAAGACCTGTCTTCATAAAGAGTTTTAAAAAGAAACTACCTTCAACTCTGAACCCAATACGGTCCCAAAGCGAATACTCACAAAAGCCCACTTTTTTCTGCATTGTGGCATTGCGTCTTGGTCGTGGTGCCGCGTTGTTTGCAGTCTCCGAAGGTGCCTCTCACGGTTCATGCAAGTAAAGGATAGAGTTCCAGCTTGCTGAGCCGAATGTTGCCTCCATTGCCATTGTCAAAGACGGTCTCGGCTGAGCGGACAAAGAGGATGCCCGTCAGGAAAGAGAACAGCAGTTGAAGATCTTGCCATACCGGTCCTGACCAGTAATCTGGCTCGTCAGTCGATTGGATCGAGCTCTCTGCTGCGGCTGCCACGTGCCCGAAGGCAAGCAGTGCCAACACGAACATGAAAGTAGAACGTAGCATTCCGAATCCAGATATTTGGATGGATGGCCTGGGGGGTAGGACGTGCTTGCGCCAAAGCTTGTACCAAAAAGGCGTCAGAGAGGTGAGAATCAGAGTTGAGTGAAGAGGATCTGAATTCAGGCATATGCACAGCGTTGCAAAACCCCAACCGTGCACAGTATGCATGTGCGTGCACATTTGTTTGCTATGTCACATGATCAGGTCTGCATACTAAGATACCGTCAAATAATCCTATCTCGAGATTTCTTGAAATTCCGACTTGGTAGCTACAACGTGTGCGTTTCCAATGTCGCAGCCCTCTGTAGCTTTCGAACCACTCCATTTTGGGCGTCGCAAGTCACCAGTTCATGGCCTCTGCCCAGGACCTGGCCAAGCGAAGGAAGAGCAGGCACGGGTCAATGGTTCGGAGATGTTCGGAGTCTTTTAAGATTCTTTTAGCTGTTCCAAATTGTTCCAAGTTTGTAGGTTCGGGATCCGTTGGCAAAAACGCTTGGGAATCTCTGAACGCGTCCGTGTCTGCAAGCTTCTCAGTCACCTTTTCTTTGCGCAAGATCAGTTCTGAATCGTCATGCGGGGTGAAAATGGCAAAGGGGATGGAAATAGAAAGGATGAATACGGATGATACAAACTCCCGATAAGTTCTGCCAAACTTCGCACAGGTCGTACAGCTGACCGGGCAATTCAGATGATCATTTTCAGGTGCTGCAAAGTGTGCATCTCCCAAGTCTTACAATGGTGGCAGTTGTGGAAGTGATTTGGAAAGCCGCTCACGCTTCAAAAGTGGTGCTGAAGCACTGTGCCACAAAGTCTTGCCAAGCACAGGTTGGATGCCAAGTTCATGACTCTTAAAACCATCAGACCAGGTCCCTTGTATTGGACTCATTGAACTCAATGTTTGAAATCTGACTTTGCCTTCAGACCTTTCTGTCTCCTTTGTCACGAAGTTCAACTGGTCAACCATGCAGTGCCGAAGGGTTTCCAGCTCCTGAAGCATGTGATTCAAACGATCCCATCCCCATCAAATACTGATAGCTGCTGATGTCTAGGAACCAATAATAGCTCTTGCATACACCCAGAAAATTTACGTGTATGGTCCTAACATGCCATAGAATGCAACTCTAGCAAAAGGTACAGGATATACTACTTCAAACCCAAACATGGCTATGGACTGCTATGGGCAAGTTGAATTTGAATAGCTGAAGTACTTAAGGCGTCCTGCTTAGCAGTTGCAACCCCACTTTCCAAATGGCCATTCAACGCTGAAGCTGTAATAGCTTGCTCATTGAGATCGATCTCCATTGCTGCCACCTTCTCAGAAAGTTCGTCAACACTGCAGGTCATCTTCGTCATCTTCATCCTCATTTCTTCCATAGACTCCATTGCCTTTGAAATCTCCGAGAGATTCTCTTCCAACGTTGTGAGTTGATCTGCTGTGAAACTACGAAGACCTTGCATCTCCTCTTGGGCCGTCAGGAGTCCATGTTGGACATGTCCCAAATCTGCGGAGCTGTCGATGGAAAGCTCTGCCATCTCCGTTTCCAAAGTGGCCACGCGCGACAGCAGCGACGTGCCGTCCGCCAAGGCCTCCAGCTTCGGGGTGCCAAGCTCCGCCTGCGAAAGAAAAAAAGGAGGTGAACAAATGGCGTTGATAAATTGATAAATGTGCGCATTTTATTTGTTGAATTATAGGCCATGCCACCTGTGCAGGTGTCATGGTAACAATTACAAGTCGATCATCTGGTCGGATACTGTCAGATAGCTCATGGTTATGGTTAATGAAAGTGGATATCAAAGCATGTCCCGCCCTGATATCCAGGCATTCTCACACCTTCAGTTTCTCCATGGCCGCATCGACATGTGCTGCAACTTGTCGTTCCACTTCCTTTGCGGCCTTCTTCTCAGCCTCCTCACCCGTGCGCTCCAAAAGCTGTTGGATTTGAGATTCCATCTGGCGCATCTTTTGCCACTCAGGTTTCTCGCCTCACATGCAGATTTCTTCAGTCCTAAAGGATAGCAAAAGTAACATCCAAGGTAACATCACGTAACATTCAGCCAAGGTTCGTAGCTCCAAAACGCAAAGACCACGTGAAGAAGCAAGAGTACGATCAAAGCTATCGGCATCGACCTTCCAACCGCAACTCGGGGTGTTTTTTGGGTCCCCGAAAGGGGTTGATTCTTTGAGATGAAAAATTTGGGCCTTGCCACAGGTGTCGTACAAGTCGTAGGACTGCGGGTGTAACGCTAAGGCGGCTTCTGCCTACGACAAAGCCATGGGCACACAAAACGAAAAAATGGATCAACTTGTAACTTGAGCAAAGTCAATCGACACATCCTGTGTGAAGACATTCAACCGAAATCTCCTGACAGGCCTTGACTTTGGCAAATTTCATTCAATTTCTGTACTTCTGGTGATGACATCCGCGCCTGGTGACATACTGAGTCAAAACCAGCAGTGCTCAGGACTTCAAGCCGTCGATGACCAAAGGCAAGAAAAAGCACCTGTAGTAGCCAGCAAAGCTTAGGAAACGGGTCCCAGTATATCAATGTATATCATATTTAATGTCAGTAGAAATACATCATGCGTCCGATCTGAGCTTGGCACAGGTGTCGCCATGCTGCAAAATGCTCAACTCTGAAGGATGAGTGTCTTGAGCACTTCATACATTCTCCGAACACAACTGCATAACACGCTTTGAGTCCAAGTCCCCAATGCAAGACTTACATGGTCCAAGTGGGTCCAAATGTCACTATCGCGACACATTTGCAAACATGTCAGGCTCCACTGCATCGTCTTGTGCACAAGAACTCTCCTCGCCCAAAAGCAGATCTTTGTTGATCAAAAACAAATATGGCAGTTGCAACAGCTCGAAGTCCTTGATCGCTTTTTGGAACGCCAACTGGATGGTGTCACGCTCAACGTGCTCCCTGACGCTTCACCTGTGACTTGAATATCGGTTCTATGGATCTGGGCGTCATTCATGCTATCTTGATTTTATTATCATAGGATATAACTTGATATGACCCGATATGATCATCCTCTCCAGGTCCTAGTTATATGAGCAACATGAGGTTCCCAGTGCCAGAAAGAATCAAGCGAATCTACCAATCTCTCTGCAACCTGGATGATCTTCATCTTCAGAGGAAGCAGGAGCCTCATTGCTGTGGCTGGTGCATATCGCCGAGTTCATGAAAAATTACCAGATCTATAAAACTCTAGATAATCTCTAAATCTTTCACCCTGAGGTGCCCACAAAGCGCAATGAAGGCACTGAGGTAAGTAGCAAGCGCCTTGCTAACGCAGCAGCTAAGACCTTAATGTGACATCCCTTCCATGGAAAGAACAGTAAAGATCTGATCAGCAGCAAACCTGACAGAAATCTCATGCACTAAAATCCCATCTATGTACTCCAACACACTTCTGATCACTGGATTCTAGGTTAGTTGCTGGGGCAGCTTTCGTGAGCCGTCTCTGCATTTGAGATTCCTCTGACTCTCCACACTGGAAATAAACCTATGCACAGGGTAGCATGCCAGCCGGCATGGATTAAAACGGCTCAGACACCTTCCAAAGAAACCACCATAATCGTCAGAATTCCACGTTTTTGGAGGCTGGGCTTCTGACAAGAACATCTAATGCAACCGTGGCGTCTTGTGGGAAGGAGGCCACCTGACAAACTGCGCAAAGGTTGAGATGGTAGGGAAACCCTGCAAGGGCCGAATCCTGAATGATAAAGGCCTTGGTAATGCGGACCCCTTGGCACTTCAGTACCTGTCAGTCAGAGATGAATCCTTCATGTGCCGGCCACTTGAGACTTTCTCACAACAAGTGACATGCTATGACTGCAAGAATGCCGCAAAACTCTTGGCCTTTCTGAGTTGTTGAGGCGGGCAAGCCAGCAAGTGTTCAAGCCTGAGTTTTTGTTCACCCACATGATTCGGAAGGTCTAGAGTGTAGAGTCTTAAATGGCACGCCAAAAGATGCCAAGATACTGAAGGGCCAACCTGCAGTGACATAAGAGAAGGAACCAAAGGAACCAAGTGAATCCATGAAGCAAAAGTGATCACTGATGTGACACGGCACGTTAATATGGCCCTGTGAGCCAAGGCACGACTCTGCACGACGGAAGTCCCTTCGAGCAGTGATTTCCTGCAGCGGATCCTCCACCAGCGTAGAGAAGACATCCTGCGCCAGGCCAAGACAGGGGCTGCATCTTGACCTCTGGAACCCCCAATACAGAGTAGAAGCAACCGATGTTTTATTCTTCTGCCTTTTGTTTATACTGTTTATATTTCTTCTTAGTTTATCCTTCGTTGTGCCCTTTTTTTGTCGATGATGTCGGTTCCATGCGGTTCCATCTTCCTCTGACCGTTGCCACGTGGCAAGATGTGGCAGGAGGTGTGGCTCCTGCACCGCAGCTGGTGGAAGCTCATCCACCACCGGCGCCGGTGGCTTCGGCTTCTCCAGGGCCTCTCAAAACCACACCCAGCATGCAGGACGCAGGACGCAGGACGCAGTGCTCAAATGAGACAAGTTGGCGCCTTCTTCAAGAACTCGTTTCGAGCCTGAATCCTCATCCAGCAGGAATCGCACAAAACATCATTCAAAGATATACTGTGAACAGGTCATCCGCTGCAAGGCAATTTCAGAACTCAGAATACCCGGGGTATGGGCCTGCTATGCCATTCCATCACTCTGTCTTCAGCTAGCCTGGCACTCTCCAGCTCTCAAATTCCTTCAAAACCTTCAACACTCTCACAGCATTGGATCGGCAAACAGCAGAACTCTTGGCCGGCCAGACTGTTGATGCCAAGCGTCCTGAAACATGGATAATAAAATATGGATAAATAAAAAATATATTATTTACAATATATACATCATATCTACATCAATTTACATCCATCAAATCTGCTCGTCTCCACAGATCGAAAGGTTTCCGCCTGCTGCCGGACAAGCAAGCCATCTGCTGGATTGTGGGGCACCAAGGCCTCATCCTACAGAAAGAAACATCCGAAACATCTCACACTTTCATCGAAGCTGACAGCTGCGACACACCTCCCAGTTGGTAAGAGAAGTGCTCTCGGCAACGGTTGGCACCCTGGCGAAGGAAATTTGAAAAAAAAATCTATTCTCAAAAGCTCACTGTCTTTTCTAAGGCGACAAGATCTCCCGAGAAACACCTGCAAGATTGCTTGTCCAACACAGAGTTGTTCAAAAACTCCAAGTCTTTCTCTGCAAGGTTTCAACATGAGGCCCCAGCAACGGAGCCCGTAGTCGGCCACGCACCCTGCTCGGTCTGGCAGTTGGCACAGGTACAAGTTCATTTGCCAGCCTCAAGCGGATCTTCTGCGTTCAATTGGTTAGAACACATCAGGAACCGATGGCCCAACTGAGAGACCAACGACTCTAAGGAGGAAGTCAACGACCTTAGTCTATCTTGGTCCATTTCTCATTATTTTTCATCGCTGATCCAATCTGAACTGAGATCTCCCACCGGCTGCTGAATGCTCGGCAACGCCAGCAAAACATGGCGATGGGCAATGGAGGCCAAAGTCCATGACTGCATGAATAATCTTTGGCATGATTTATATACTTTTATATACTTGAATTTACCCTCTTCATGAATGAGTTGTAGTGAGAAGCTTTGACAGGTTGACGTGACTTTTGCTTTTTCTCTCCGCAATTCACAATGAATTCTTGGGAGCGGAGAGTCCGACAGTGAAAAGAAATTGTGAACGACACAGCTGACCATTCTGTCGCACTGCAAATTCAAACGTGCCCAGCGTGTAATTGCACTTGTCAAGTGGTGATCAGAAAAGAATGACATGCCATCTCAAATTGCCGTTCTGCCTTGCACCCGAAAGCACCAAAGTTCTACACCAAAGCTACCAACGGAAAAAAAATCGTCTGAGTGTTGCACTTAAGACTTGCGGGTTTCACACAGTCACTGGCGCATGCAGCAGCGCATGTGACTTGTTTTCTCTTGCTGCCACATCACATGGCATCAAACGCCGGGACTAGCAAGCCCCTCTGCCATCGTCATCCTGAGCTGCCCCAGAAGCAAATGTCAAAACATGTCAAAACATGTTAAAACCTACATTTCTTGCAGGCCAGGGCCACAAGAACCCCGGCATCGCCAAATCACAGCTGTTATGCCATGGCTCTTAGTCCCAACAAAGCTGCTGCAGCAGCAGCTCCACCTGTCCCGGCTGGGCAAGCAGTTTTCAGGCAGTTTCCTGGTTGCCCTCATGTCCCATCATCGTATCTCCTGCGACCTATTTCACCATATTGCACCTACATGTTGCAATCAAACCCACATGTTTCG
This sequence comes from Breviolum minutum Mf 1.05b.01, assembly GCA_000507305.1. Taxonomy (NCBI): domain Eukaryota; class Dinophyceae; order Suessiales; family Symbiodiniaceae; genus Breviolum; species Breviolum minutum. The sequence goes on along the minus strand of DF242930.1, from coordinate 23,035 downwards.
TCCTCTAAAAGTTCTTCTGTGCCAGGCTATGATGCCAAAGCTTGCATCGTGCCTGCTCGGTCTCTCTTATGCCGTTTGGCCGCCTTTTCGGCAACCTCCAAAGTGGATCCTCAGGGGAAAACTGTTCACGAGTATGAAATGATGGCTCCAAAGGAAAGCCGTTCATGGATTTCACTGCAGCAAGGCGTCGGTTGAACATAGTGCCACGCTTCTTGCGGTTGGGTGCATTGGTGCTACTGCTTCTACTTCGACTACTGCTGCTGCTTGAACTGCTACTGCTGCTCTTCCTGCACACACGTGAAGGACATGGAAACGTTAGGTGCACCACTGCTTGATTCGTCGAATCACGGTCCAATCCTTGCATTTATCCCCAGAATTCCAAACCAATAAATTAGGTGAATGATGCAGTGTCCCAAAAAAGATCAGCAGGCTTTTGTCTTGGACTAGATAGCCATGACTCGGCGTTGTCCTCTTCTTCTTTTTCTTACTCTTCTTTTTGCCTGCAGAACTCAAGACAAGCGTGAACAAGAAACAAAGCACTTAGCTGTCTTCGCCAAGCGGCTTTTACCCTTTTCTGAGCTACTCCTGCAAAAGTCACAAGCCTAGCGGTCTACCTGTTGGTGCATGCTGCTACTTCAAGAAACGAACACCCACTCGTCACTGTGCAAACCGCTAACAGTTTTGCTTTTGAGTCCCTCCCTGGGATTCCCTAGCATGCTTCTTCGAATCCTTCCAACGGCCCACAGCTTCGATTCAACGCAAGTCCTGTCACCACCCTTGTCTTTGACGAGGTCTGCGAGTTTCCTTGAACCCACCGCAGAATGCAGCATTTCAATTCCACAGGTGACATGCCATTCTCAATGCACACTGCATTCATGCCAAACAGACTTGATGACAACTCGAATAAGCAACCTGAATGTTGAACCTTGTTCCCAGCAAGGAAAATCAAGATCTGACTGCGCTTTTCAGGTTCTTTCGGAAAGGCTTTAGTCAGATTCATCCCCTTGGGCTTTCGAGGCCGCAGATTCAAAAGGTGGAGTCACGTTATCACTGCCATCAACCAGCCGGTTAACTTTTGAACGCTAGGAGGGTTGAATCCAATACGAATTCTGAGGTTTGACAGTATTCAATGCTGACAGGCATCTTGTCTGGATCCTCTGCAGCCTCCTAAGTTGAGGGAGGGTTTGCAAAAGACAAAAAGGTCATCAAGACGCCTTCTTGCAACTTATGGCAGCAAAGACTGGGGGCAGTTCCGAAGCCAGCTTCAGATTCGCAGCCTCAAGACGGATCTGTACGTCTGGATCTAAAAAGCCACAGGAAGCCAGGCATAAATCAAACAGGAATTACTTACTAATACAGTACACTGATGCTGTTTATACGAGGAAATCTTTCAGCTTACAGCTTAGACTTTTTGCAATTTTCCCTCACAGGCCTTGCAATAGACCGTCTCACCACCAAAGTCCTCCCCCAGGAGCTTACACTCAAAGGTGGCCGACACTTGGTCCACTGCTGCAATCTCCTTGGCTGGCAAACATTGGGCACATCGAAACAGCAAACACAAACGACGGGGAGACAAACAAAAAACACGAAAAACGGGGAGGTAAAAAACAAAAGGTGTCCAGTGAGTCGAGTGGCAGCTTCGGCACCTTCCTTTCCATCCATGCCATGAATCCTCGAGATTTTTCACAGGATCTTCAAGGTAATGGTCACTGAGGTCGCCGAAAAATCTAGGTGTTCGACACCACCCGAACTCCAACCTCCAACATTCGACCTGAAAATTTTGGGCGGAATGCTACAGCACGGCAGGTGGCTGGAAAGGCATATGTCAAAGAGGAAAGATCGATTTTTTTTGCCTTGAAGTAGCCCTGTTTGTATGACAACAATTTCTATAAACCCTATTCCTCTCACATCCAGGTTCACATGTGCTATCATACTAGGAGGTCAAAGGCGGCTGCGACGCCGAATGCTTAAAGGAAGTAATTTCATAACTCAGCTAAGGGACCATCAAATCACTGCTCACGCCGGCAGTTTTGTCTAGTGTTCTGGAGCCAAAAACGACTCCGATGGCCAAAACTCTGGACATGCACGCCATGCACCCTGCGGATGCCTCTTCAGAAAACCATGAAATCTCCCAAATATTGAAAAAGTATGGCCTCGACTGAGAAAAAATTAGGAAGTGTCCCAATGGCTCCTTCACAGGACAGCTCTGACTGTTTTATTACACTGGGTTGGCTGTACACGTCGCAGGAGCTTCAAGTTCCTTGCAGGAGCTAGTAGCTAGCAGCTATCATGAATGAGTTGCCCTGTGCCAGAGGTCTTTCAGCATAGCAGCTGCAGAGCTTAACAGTTGGGTAACGACTTCAATGGTAAAGAGGCTTGCCTCCTTCAGCGCATGAGCAAATGCCCTGCCCACATCTTTCCAAAGGACTGGTGTTGCGACGCCGCTGGAATCCAAGACACTCCATGGAAGTAATGACTGAAAGAAGAGGATCAGAGGAGGTGTATAGATTGACATATTCGGAACTGTCTCAGTTCTCCTGAAACCTGCTTCATCCTGCTCTTCCATCTTGGGATGCAACCTGGCAGACAATGCGTGTTCCAACAGCATGGGCACAGGAGGATTGGCCAAGCCATCATCTGGCAACACATCCTCATAGTCCCGCAAGGTCTCACTAAATGCAAACTTCGCTGTTGCCCAAAGATTTCTTGCTGCAACAATATCTTTCACAAAGATCTCACTTTCATGCAATTTCACCCAGCGCATCGCACAAGCATGCAGCACCTTTACAGGTTCATCTTTCCACAATGGGCCACAAAGCTTGCCATAAGCCGCCATGCTTCGTCCCTGCGCTGCGGACAGCGTTTGGTGCCGAAAGTCCAAGAAATCCGCAAAGGGCGGTCGAGTCAACAGCGAGAGCCAGGAATTTTCTCCACTTGGACCACTGAGTGGCACAGCCGCCTACACCAAACAAAGAACCATGAAGAACTGAAGAACCCATTGAAACATCAAGAACTTCAAGTTTGAACAGCAAAACATGCTTTGATTTGTTGGATTTTGTTGGTATCCCTATCATTTTAGACCAGGAACCAAAAAAAAAACGTCCACCTACACTGCAAATGGCGGAAAATCCACAACGTGCCGGTGCGCATACCCTGCCTCCTCCAATAAAGGCCTGACACCTCCAGGAAAATACAAGAGGGCCCGCATCAGTCTCACAAGGGTCAACAAGTCACCCTCCAAATCTGACACATCTGTAGAAAGGATCTGCTCGAGTGTCACATGGTTCAAAAGAGACATGTCGGGACTCTTCTGAAGAATCCCCGCCAAAGCAACTGAATATGCAAAGTTTGGGAAGGCAAACTCCAAATAATTGAGGCCATTGCATGCCTGACCACATGTTTCCGCCAAGGACACGCTGAGGTCTCCAATCAATTTGTATTGTCGACTTCTTAGACAGAAATGATCCAGCCACAAAAGTGCGCGCAGTGGATCTTGTGGCAACGTTGCAGCAATCAGGAGCTTACACACCTCCAAGGCAGTTCGATGCATTCCCTGCCCTGCCAGACAATGCATATGCATCCACATAGCTCTGAGCCAACTCCATCCAGGCCACTCCAAAGACTTTTGCATGTGAAGTCGCACCCGGGGTCGTGCATGACTTACACCTACACCCAAGCCTTCAAAGGGCGAAAAATCCGCAGCCAAGGCGCATTCCACCGTGTACACGGCGCGGCGGATCAACTCCCTGGCTTGATCATAACCACCTTGACGGCGATGGTGCTCGGCCATGACCAGTAAACCATCCAGTGAGAAAGGCGAACGCTGCAAATATCGTTGCAGTAATTCGGGATCTTCTTGACTAACTATTGATTGCAAGATCTCCAAACTACGTTTGGATGACACACTTTCCTCAAAGTCAAAGCTTACAGCTCCATCTTCTTCTGTTAGCACAACCATCTGGCAAGTGTCATCCGGTTTGGGCCATGGTTCATTTGCCTCCAAGGAGACCAAGAACAAACGACGATGATGCAACGTCCTCCCTTCTGCTTGACCTCGTGCCCGGACGCCTTTCTTGGTGCGACTTTCACGAAGGCCGACCCTCCCGAAGAGCCGTTGGCGTTCCGCGTCACCTGAGAAGTCGCTGCGCCTGTGGACAAACCATCAAGTGCACGGTTTCAAGAATGAACTGCTTTCCAAGTCCAAGGGCATCAAAGCTTACAGGTAAAATGACGTCACATTGATTTCCAATGTTTGTGTATTTTTTAGTGTGTGTGTATATGTATATACAAAAAGACTACAGTATAATTTTAATGCATAAAAACATGTACAGTACAGGTGCAAATATACTGGGAGAGACATACATAGAGAGAAATAGTACATCCTTTTCTTGAAGCCACAAGCGCCTCATCGTCATTGGATTGGAAGCTGCAGGTTCATTTTCTTTTTCTATTTTTTCAGGCTCCAAGGCATCGCCCACATCGAGACCTTCAAAAAAATCCTCCTCCGACTTCGTCTCCACGGTCACGCTGGTTTTGCCGTTACGCTTCTTTCGACGAGCTTTCCCGGACTTGGTCTCGATGGAGGGCACCTGCACCTGAAAGTAAGTAAGATCACCTGGGTCACCTGTGATACGTATTTCAGTTCGATATCTTGCACAATTTTTTCTCACTGTAGTTACTCATTCCAGGTGGAAGCTACTTAGACCTTCCCTTTTCCAGCCTCAGCTTCGCTGGCGGAGCTGTCTGCAAGGGCATGGAAGCCTTGAGGTGCCACAATGACCTTAACACTTCGAAGGCTAAAAAATCGATTATGTTGAGTTGATTTAATATGATATGATTTAACAGTATTGAACCCCTCCATTATACATCTCAAGCTGGACAACTGAGTAGGAGAACTGGAAATCTCTTGCAGCCAGGTGGCTTCATCATCACTGGACTCCAACTCTTCATTCAGAGCTTGGGCCTTTCACAGAATCACAGATGTTACAACTTGATTGATATGATGTTCCAATTCACCACTAAGTCACTAAGTCACTACCATGTTTCTGCTTCCAAAACCCATCCCCAAACGGGGCCCAACTGGGCTCCATTGGTACCTCTCGATTCTCAGGCACTCCTTGCACTTCCTGACGCAGCTCTCGAAGCTTCCGCAGCTGCTTCTGGGACATGGGCGAAAATCCGAGATGTTTTTGAACAAATTTTGCTGTGATAAGTTCATGCTGCCAGGTTTTTTGTAGTCAAAAGCTGTCCTTTTTGTGAAATTATAGGTTCTAGCGCTTATGCTTGAAGTTGCGTTATATCACCTTTTATAGTGTGTATCCACCATCTCTTGAAGGAGATGCTTTGCGAAAAGCAACAAGCTGCATAGTCAAAGTAGCTTGTCTCCAACACTTTGGCTTGAAAATTGTTTGGGCCAAACCAAGCTGGTGGAGCATGAACGCCAGAGTTTCGACTGCAACCTGGTGATACTTTACTTCCTGAATCAATCATCCAACAAAAATAGATCATTGCGATTTATTATGTCATTTTTTCTGTCAAAACCACCATTGAATTGATTCATTCTACCTGTCCAGCATCTATTTCTCCTGGCAAAACATGGCAAAACTACGGGAAAGTGACAAGTGAGTCCAGTTTTTCGTGATCGAGATTCATCCCTTTCAATCATCGTTTTTCCCTTCTCACTCAACGGTGTGGCTCGGTCGGATCTCCGGGTTTCACTCATCTTCAACCCGCAAATAATCCACATCCAGGGTCACAACTGCCAAGCCTAGCGAGAAGTGGAAACTTTCAACATCTTTCAACCAACATCAAGCATCACTGATGTCACAGTACTGCACAAATTCCACCTACAAATCTTGGATGGACAGTGCAGACCACGGAAATCTCAGGATCAGAGACCTGAGCACTTCGGACATGGCAAGGGCATCCAAATCAATGCATCTCTCATCCGAGGCCGAGTACGGATTGGCTATCAGCTCCCAAGATGTCTTTGCACGCTTCAAAGGCATCCTTCCCAATTGCAGTTTGATCCATCCAATAAAGAAGAAAAAAAGACGATACTGAAATGATACGGAATAAAAAGCTGCGAGATAACGATTCTTGAAAAAGTGGAAGGCAATGGTGAGTCCTCCCTTGAGATGGTGTTCCAGCCACCACGGAAATGCTCGTACAACAGCCGCCAGCGTCGTCCGGCATGAGCTGTTAGAACATCTGACACCAAGTTGCTCGAAGAGTCCCAAATAACTTGAAAGCATTCCCTCCCAGGATTTCTTCTCTCTACTGTATCCCTATTCAACCCTATTCATCTATATGTCTCTCCCTGCACAAGCATGCAATGTTGCAGAATGTTGTCAATAAAGTTGAAATGAAAAAAGTTGCTTCCGAAGAATGAACAACTCGGAATGGCGTGCCTTTGGCCAAACCTTGGCACATGCATCCCGAGCGATTTTGCGGGGAGCTGAGTCCAAGGTGTCACTGGGATCGCGAACGGCTGAAATGCTCCGGTTTGGGCTGTGACGACAAGTCTACTGGCAGAATCTTGGAGCAAAATCAAAGCAGAAACATCAGAATATGAACAAAGTGTGTGCCAAAATGACACATCTGTCCTCACTTTGCTAGGCTCCCCACGCGATCTGCCCAGCGTGACACAAATCTCTTGGTTGCCTCCGGAGCCAGAAATCGCGAGACTAACCTTAGCGCCAGCTGTCAAGACCAAAAAGAGTAAGAAGACCAGATGCATGATGGGCACTTTGATGGAACATCTTGGTCATGTTGAAGGCGAAGAAATGCCACCTAACCAAGAAACAAGAACTACCAAAAGAGGCCAACAAAAGATATCAAAACATGCACATCCAGACCCGTGCCTGCTTGCAAACCATGCCCACGGTCAGGAATCGTCTTTCTGTTGGATCACTCCGCAACTCAGCGAGCTCCGCATCTAGACCTGGAAACAAGTGAGTTAGGACTAGGATCGTTGAGTGAATCCACAAGACTTCTGTGCACCGCACTTTGCGACACAGAGCCCGCAGAATCAGCTTTCACCTCCTCTGCCTCCGAGAAGAGGGGAAGAACATGGAAGAACTAATCTACATCTTTGATCCTTTGCACACCGTCGGGAAGCAAAAGCCGTTGAAGTGTTTTGGGGCACTTCAAAGCATGTGTGGCCTCCACTTCCAGCCACAAGCGCAAATCTTTCAGCCCTTGCGCCCGGCAATCATTGACCAATATTTGCCCACAAAAGCTGCATGCATTTGGAGCATGTCTTCTCTGCCTCGCAGTGCTTCTTGACAGGTGCTCCCTGTGACTAGAAAGCCACGTTCTCCATCAACGTAGCCACCAGCGCTACCCTGCCAAGCGATCCGATTCTCGATTCTCAGACTCTCAGTGTAACTTTTTTCCGGTGCCTTTGCAACCTTGGCTTTTTTTGGAGGTCCTTGACCACCCTCCTGAGACGAAAAAGTTGAAAAGGTCACGAGTTGCAATCAATACCCGCTAGACTACCAGAGTCCTTCCATCTTTTCTGCGCCATGCGGCCAGGAGAGGCTGTGGTGATTCACTCATGCGCAGTGGCCATGGTCTTATCATAGAATGAGATGCAACCTGACTTTTCAAAGTTCACAGATTTCCCACAAAAAGCTCACTAAGTGCATTCATCTAATCTATCAAATAGTGGGTAAACCTAGGAGGCAGTTGAAGCACAAGGAACAGGATGTGGATCCAGCATGATTAGATTACTTAAAATGCGTTTTGCAATTTTGCTCGAGTGAGCTGCGGCAAGCTGCGAAAAAGGAAACTCAGGTTGCAGTCAGAAGAAATGCTCCAAACAATCACACACCTCCAACCAAAGGCCGCCCAAGTTCATCAGTTTGTTCTCCGCTATCAGCTATCAGATCTGCCACTTTTTGGCTGGCCCATTTCGCCAGCGACACTGGAGCATTGCAGGACTATAAAAATCCTGCAGTGCTACACAGCTACACAGGCCACGGAAAGCATAAACTGCCAGGATGTTGCCTTCATCGAATCGCCATATCACCATGGATTTCCATCATGTTTTGGCATGGAATTTCCACAGCAACCCCTGGTTTTTTTCCGAAGAACTACTGACTCGCAACCATTGACTACGAAGATTCATCACCTAAGGTGAGATCCCACTTTGAACGGCTAAGAGGCATAGTTCCAAACTATCTCAGGGTGGCCGCCTAGGACCGGCTCATACCTAGCAACTTGGGTACTCAAAACCAAGCTTTTCATTGGAATGTCATCCCATGCATCATGATGAATCATAGCTTCATGTTTCTCACAGATTCCAATGAATTCCCACCTGGCAGTGAGAAGAAGCACATACCTTGGCTGTAGAGTTTGGATGTTTATTCTCAGGTTCCAGATATTTAGCGTTGATGTAGCAACTTGAGGTCAAGACGACGAATTGTGAACATCACCAGCATCCCACTCCACCACAGGATCGACTCCTTCACATTGAAAATTATCAAATAGAACACCAGATGACAAGGAAAGCAAACAAATATTGACCGGTAGCAATAGAAGTATCCTGCACAACAAGGAACCTAGAATTTCTGCACAGAGAAACACCTGTAGCTAAGAGGCTCTGATCCAATCCCAGCTCCTGGTGGGCAGGTCCCTGCATTGGGCGGTACGGACTGAATATCTGTGACCGCGGCCTCCGCAGCCTCTACAACGTGCAGAATGCCACTCCATGTCTTTGTCTTGACTCCTTGACTCCTTGACTTGATTATCTGATTCAGTTCTGGAAAAATTGAGAAAAGATGATGGGGGACTAGGGAGAGTAGTTGGGCGATGGCGCTGGCTTTACAAAATCCGCCTGGTAATCCTTGCCAACAAGGAGGAGCAAAGAGCAGCGAGAATGCACAAACTGCAAGCCAGCGCTTCATGGTTGTTCACGTGAAAAACTAAGCACTTCATCACAAGGGCAGTGCTACGTGTCATTTTCTATGCTCTCTACTCTTTCTAAACCATCTTTGCTGCAAAAATTCCAACTTGCCTGGCCTTGGCCATTTCCAAACCTTCACCTTCATCTCCTCCCCAAATCATTACCCTTTTGGCTGGGAGGCTATTGTAGAAATTCCTCAGATTTTAACGTCATGAAAGCCTGCAAGTGCAAGTGGACACAGTGGACACCAGGATTATGTCTGACTGCTGCCAGAGCTGCAAGCTCATTCCTTCAGGTATTGCTGCTGCCACTTCCTGCCGTGAGACTGTGATACTTGTATCACTTGTGTATCACTTGTACCTGAAAAGACTTAGCTGTCTCCCAACCTCAAGGAGGAGGCATAAGGACAGCAGCCTGAGGCTGACCATGGCCCTATGGCAACTCAATTTGAGCCATGCTGCATGCTGCACTAGAGCAACAGCGATGCAAAGGTTTCGGTGTGGGCATCGGCAGGGTCACAGCAGGGCTCTCAACTTGATCGTGCATGTCTGCATGTCTTTTTTCCGTCGACGTGACCAAAAAAAACAGACAAAGTGCCGCGGGGCAAAACCATTGAGGTGGAAAAGCAGAACTCAACGTTCCAGATGGATTCTGACACCACGAGGTAGCAACAAAACTGCTAAAAATGTTAAAAAGGCTGCTAGATGCTCAAGTCATGCTACCTTAGTGGTGCAGCCAGTCTTCTCACTGCCGGGTGTATTAAAAGGGCATGAAAAGCTAGTAGCAGCGTAGCATGGATATTCTATCTCTTGCTGCGAATTCTGAATTGGAACGAGATGTACCATTAAAGTAGCTCACATCTCAAAGCACGAGGCCTCCAAACCCCTTGCGAAAAGCTGGAAGGCTTGGGACGTCACGGACAGATGGATGTATACATTGTATACATAAATTTCACATATATTTCACTGTGGGCTCAATCGGGGCTCCACCAGCTCCACGGGCTCCAGCTCCCGCAGCTCGTTGGGGTCCGTAAGCCTCGGTGTCACATCACACAATGACCTCCGTATCATGTCATTGCAGATCTCCATGTCATATCAGGATGTGATGTCACAGAAACTCAATGCTGACATGTCTTCCCTGCTTCGACTTCATTGCTTCAGCTTCCAGGGTGTCCCAACGACTGCGTGGACAGGGTGGAGTTCCTTGTCACGCTTTCCTTCCCAGAAACGCACGGCCAAGGATGCCATGCGGCAAAATGTGCAAAATGCAAAGCTGAAAATCTCTATGCGCCTCCGATACTTTCCATAGAGGCTTCTCAGCCTCCTGCACCACTTGTAAGTATGTGATACATCAGTTACATGCCAAATCACAAAGCAACACCAGTCCTCCAGGGCACTGTGGGCATTCAACAACTTGCAGGCCTTTCAGCCGAGCAGCCAAAAAGAAAACATCAAGAAATTGAGAATGCTTCTGCTGGGTTCCAACAAAAAAATGATCATCTTGTTTTCTCTTTGGGTCGAGGCATTCAACACCTCCTGCTCCTCAACAGTAGGATCATGAGGAAGGCGGCTCGCATCTTGCCTTAGCAGCACAACCCACTTACACTCGCCTCAACGACCGATTCACCCGTTGGAATTAAGGATAAACTCCTCCTATTTTAACTTTGGGATTCATCATGAATGAAACACTTGGAATCTTTTGTAAACGTTACCGCAATCAGATGTTGAGTAAACAATAGCACATAACACAAGACTCGAGGAGCACTTTCCACCATTCACCTGAGCAGCCTTGCGAAAGCCCATCCTTGGCCTAGTCAATCATCTTTCAGTGGCCAGGTTGGGAAGATTTGGGAAGCAGAAATCCACCCTGCCTCCATTCCTTCGTTGATCCAGGGGTGCACCAAAGCTGACACAACGACACTCGAAGGAGCATACAACTTTTTTTTGCATACAATGCACAGGAATTGAAATAGCTAAAACTCACCTGGTTCGTTCTTTGCAACTATTTGTGGGTCATTGCCATCTGCGACAAAGAATCTATTTTGCCTTGTGTGGCTGATGAGAAGCGGCTCTTGGGGTCGATTGCCTTGAAAATGAGCCAAATTGAGTGACAGGATAAAATTTTTGATGTCCAAAAAGCAAGATTGAGATAGGTACCATCAATTTTTGGCAAAAGTGGATGGCTTCAGGCCTTTCACACAAAATGGACACAAAACATACATCCACAAAAATTGACCCTGGAATTGCAGCTACAGCGAGCCTAACACCTTCGACATCAGAACCTGCGAAGCAATAGCAACAAACGCCGTTTCCAACCACTGGAATTTGGAAACTTCTTGAGTGGCAAGCTCCAGTTGATAGAAACACGTTCCAGGCGTTCTCTGATCGCCTTGACATGAAAAACATTCAAAGAGTTGCATCAGTTGATTTTGATTCACCATTTCAACTGCCTGCATTGCTGGACTTCCAACCCAATTCTCGCCAGGGCGATCCTGAAACGTCAAGGTCTGAAACATCGGATTTCCATGACTTGAGCTGCTGAGAACGACTGTCATGGTGTCAACTGAGGTTGCAGCATCAAAAATAAACGCCTACACAATGGCACACGGTCTCTACACCCGTTCTGTCACAAGATGTCACTGCAAGCTTTCAACACCAACTCCTCAAAAAAAGCACCTTAAAGGGAAACCGTTGGAAGAGCATTTTGTAAAGGACAACCCCTGCTGAGAACCTTGGGTCCACACCAAACTTCCAAACATCAAAGTGCATCAAAGTGCTACATGCCATACACGCCATATATGACATATATGCTAATTATGAGCTCTATGTGTTGCTTCATGATAATTCCAAGGTTTTTTCTTCATGTCACTGCTCAAGAACCCATCCTTGACCTGTATTCAGAGCCTGACAGGTCTGATTGTGGAGAGGACTCACCAGAATACTCCTCGGGAGCAATGTATTGGTCGCTTCCGCGGACCCACCTGCGAAAAATCGCGTCGGACAACCAAACTGCTGACGTTGAAACACCCAAAACCTGCCAAAGAACATCAAAGAACTATCTTTTCACTCCCAACCACCAGAAATATCCAGAAATAAGGTTTAATAGATGGTTGTTAACCACCATGTTCCCCCTTTACAATGCCCTTAGCACAAGCTGTTTGTTTTTTATGGAAGCGAAATTCACATGAATATATGGATGATATATACTTCATTTCTCACCTTCACTAGAACTCTCTCTCTATATAATATTATGACAGTGCGTGCTGATACGACAATGGAGGCAGCAACAACGAAACTTCCATAAGGAACACATGGTACACCAAGCAAGCCTTTTGTCATGAATATCTAATGTTTGTCAACTGCAAGGCCTGGTTTCGCCCTCTTCAACTTCAAGTGGCCACGGTTCCACGTCATCAAAATCGACCTGGCATTTTTTCCATCATCTAACGGCAATTTTTGCCATCTGCACCTGTACGGTATGTCCCTCCCACCAGTTTCACCAAAAGGTTGGAGTCCAGCATGATGTTCTCCAACTTGATATCTGCGAATCAATCGTTTGAAAATGTTTAGATCAACTTGATCAATGCATGATTTCCATTCACTTCAAAATCTGCCCAAAGCCTCGATGAAGGACCCCAGAGTCATGCAGAGCCTAGCCACGTCATGGCAATGTGCACAATGCCATGCAGGTTGACAGGTTGACTCCGAACGCTTGCCTGCAGCCCAAGTAGAATTTGGCGCATGACCGTGCGTATCTCCTTCAGGCGAAGTCCCAAAAAAAATCAGCTCACCAGCATTTTGCAACGAAAACACATCGCTCACATCGCGGATCTTTCAACGCATCGGGGCAGCTTCGGCCGGACGCATCGGCAGGTGGCATCGCGGTGAAACGGGAAACGGACTCATTTCCCTACGTCGTTCTTCGGCTGCTTCGGTTTGGCCGGGTGAAAATCTCAAGGGTCTTTGATCCACACTTCACCTCGGGCGAACTAACCGTGGGGCCGGTGAGGCTTGGCTTGCCTGGCTTGGCCCAGGGCTCCAGGAATGAATACAAATAAGGAATGAGCTCGGCATCAATTGCAGGTGTGTGTGTGTGTGTGATCATGCCTCCTTGCATGGCAAGAAGAAAATTTGTTTCGTCCTTTCGAACTTCCATTTCATAGTTTGAGCTTGCATGACACCTGAATTTGAATTCATGTATAGAACACAGGGGGCCCGGAGAGCGGAGGGGCTAAGCCGAGAACCCCACCCCAGAATCAGTGGATCTGTGTAGACACCGTATAAAACAAGCAGGCGACACGTCATGACTGTGCGCAAGTTGTTTAGCCATGAAGAAATTGAAAAATGAGCCAGATAAGCAACAGCAGGGACCACCCCTCACTGGTGGATGGTCAACAAAGAGGCCAGTGAGACACAAGTGGAAAGGAGCGGTCAAAAAAACGAAGAAGTCAAGAAAAGGATCAAAGAAGAGAAGGCCCATAACAAAGACAAGAGGAAAGTAGGTTGTAACGTTTCTGATGCCAGAACCACTTTATTGGGCTGCGCGTTTTTTCCCCCATGACTTTCCAATCCAAGTAGCCATCACTCCAATTGATCAGCATCCTTGCACTCGATGCGGAGTAGGCGACAATGCCTCCATGCTTGGCACCCTCCAGCTCCATGCAGATCCTGTCTTCCCCTGTAGCTATCAAGACGGTTGGTGGATGCTGATAAAGCGGCTGCCAAATCATCTTGTCTTCGTAAATCCGACCTGCAATGCTAGGCGTCAGAAGTTTGAACGCAAACATCTTAACATTGCAAAAACTTCAGATCCATATAGATCCATCTTATGACATTCAGTCCTCTTTATCGAGTCCACAATTGCCGCAGCATGATTTCTCCATCACTCTCCAAAGCGGCCTAAAAGCGACTTGTCTTCCATCCGCCGCCATCTTCCTTGCAGCTTTCCTCCCATGAAACCTGTCAGCATTCTGCAATGCCCAATCCAAATGAAGCCATGAAATCAGGAAACAAACATCCCAGCCTGCAACAACCGTGTTTACTGGTTCTTGTCCAAGCTTGATGGATTCAGCAACTGAATGCATGGTCTCCACAGTGACCATCTGGTTGTTGTCGCTCCCATCCTCGAAGAAAGGGGAGAGTTTGCGCTGTTTGTGGCTGGCACCCAAAAAAACTGAGATCTTTCGCAGTAGGAGTGGAAAGTGGAAATAATATGAAATAATAGGCCTTAAGACCGTATGCTTCACTGGTTGTTTGGACGTTTGCTCCCAGTTTTCAAAATGAGAAGTTTCAGTAAGTCATTCCATGTATGTTCCCACATTTTGGGCAAATCCTAACTCTCTTCGATCTAACTCACAGCGCGAAAACACAACTGTCCTCACAACAGATTTTGCAGGATCCGGCTCCCATGGCTGAAAGCGGCTATCTCCTCATTTGTCTAACCTTCCAAGAGGTTACGAGGTTAGCTCCGTTGATTCTGCAGACTTGCTGATTGTTACGCAAATCGTGGCATACTGGCATGCTCTATGTGCTTGACAACTTTGACGCATCTTGACCATCTCAACCCCGACCCTCGTGAACACGTTCTCCTTTCAGAAATTTGAGCCAAGTACTATACTCCAAATCAAAAGTGCAAGAAACAGCAGAAATTGAAGAAAACTTCCACGACAGAATGCCCCATCAAAATCATCAAAAACTCTCCAGAGATCCCCACCCCTTTCTTCATGCTCACAGGTCCACAGGTCCTCGTCCTTCAAGGGTCGATGCCTCAGAACTCGCCCAAGGTCCTTCCCTTCCACCAAGTCCATGGTGACCTCAATTTGGAAATTTCGCCTCTGCCTGATCCTTTGTGCCTTTTGAGATGCAGGATCAAGTGACAGATGTGGCAAATCTTCAGCTCATTTTAAAAAAAAACCTGCTTCAAACCATCTCAGCCACAAGCATAATATCTCTCGCTGTCCTGTCAAGAGGCAGGATCAGGTTCATGACTGAAAGTTCGGGTGACTGGTCGCCAATCGAAACAGCTGTTTTTTCATGTTTTCTTTCGATGCATTCCTGGATTCCGTGCCTCCAAAACATTGGGAATTCCAACCAAATATTGGCCTTATTTCCCATTCCCACCCTTCACTCCAACACACCACAGAAATTCTCCGAGTCACTTGGAGGAACAGTGAGCACCAGCTCCACACCTTGGAAATGAAACCCTGGATGAACGACGACAATGACATCGCTCCATCGCTCTGTGGCGCACTCTTTCTCCAGGACATCTCATCCTTAATGTCCATGAATGCCCTCTCATTGCCTCCGTCAGCTCACCCAACTCACTCAGCTCACTCAGCTCTCTCACAGAGTGTAAAACTGAATATCTCTATAACTCTGTCTCACCTGGGCCCTTCCTTCGAATCTTGATTGCAAATTCCTCGGCTCATTCCACAGTTCACAGGCTCTGCAAACGATGTTGACTAGCAAAGGCTTGGCCCTGGCCTTGTTGTCACTGACACGTTCTGCATAACATACCTGCCACGCTCTCATCTCTGACATTGATGCAGCAAAGACGGCTTCAGAATTGCTTGTGCTGTGTCGCTTGCCAACATATTTATTTTATATATCCAATGCTAGTTCTACAAACGCGTTATATATTAATACATGAAAACATATTTTTTGCAATTAGTCACACGTGTGCATCCAAGCAGTGTAAATCAAACACATCATACATCTGCTAGGCTGCCAAGGGGATGTATGAGCATACCTCCATGTGACCCATGTGACTCCATCTCCGGGGACCTCAGTGCCAGGCTGCGAGCTTGGCTGCAGAGTTGCGCCAAGGATGTAACTCCTAAGAACGCAAGTGCATCGGGAGAGGTTTCAAACGTTGGCAACGCGGAATCCATGCCTCCTGATGTCTCGGATTTTTTGGATGCCGCCTGGAGTGGCTGAGCGGCTAAGCTACCAAAGCAGAACCAATTACTGCTGTTTCCTTGGTAACATCCTGCATCCCATCCAACTCCAATCATGCATTCACAACACTTTTTCAACGCAGAGTTTGGGGCAGTTCGGTGTGTGGGATGCTTCGGCTGTAATAGCGCGAGGTTCCGCGTCTGAAATCACTACATACATCCCAACAAGCCCAGCAAAAGGCATGCAAAAATCAGTTCTCCCTTACCAAATGCACATGGTGAAAAACACTCCAGGCTACAGACTTGAAAAGCAGCATCCGCTCGTTCGAATCACTCTCTGTAGCGGACATACGTCTGTTCAGACGCGTACATCATCTCAATCTGCTTCCCGAAGGCCTTTTCCACCACTGGCCTCTTCATCTTTTTGGTAGGTGTTAAAAAGCCCTGCTCTTCTGAAAAGTTGGTGGGCAAAATCATGAATTTTTGAACTTTGAAAGCATTGTTGAGACAAACCTTGGGATTGTCGTTAGCTTTTTCAATGGCCAGCTTGATCTGCTCGATCCACACAGCATCATCCAAAGCATCTGTGATAGTCTTCACGTTTTCGTTCACACGTAGGGCACCTGCATCCAATTGATCGGTTCCTGGCGTCTCACCATTGGCACCAACTGCCTGGAGTCTCGGGACTTCGCTTGCAGAATGTTGGGACAAACCAGAAAACCAAAAGGGTGATAACTACTAACAGTACTAAATTATTAACTTAGCAATTAGCAACTAGATCATGTCAAATTGACCTTGGAGTGCAAAATTCAAAATCTAAAAATCATCAATTCTTAAACGTTCCTAAAAAGTTTCAAAGTCCGCCATTCTGATGATTTTCCTTCACATCTCTTTTGGTTTCCCCCCCTATTCCAGCCCTACCCCGGCCCTACATATCCCTGCGGTATGCCTTCAATGTGACCAGTGCCACATTATACTTCTGCTTGTCACCAATCATGATCACCTCATTGATACCATCACAAGAGGCCTTGATATGATCTTCAATGGGCACAGGCGCGATGTTTTCACCACCTGCACCGATGATCAGTTCCTTGTAGCGCCCTGTCACCTTCACCATACCGGCCTCTGTGACGATGCCCTTGTCACCGGAATGCAACCAACCATCCTTGTCAATGGTCACGGCTGTCTTCCTTTCGATCTCTTCCACATGTTCATCTCCCAAGTCTGGTTGAGCCAAGTAGCCCATCATGATACCTTCAAAAAAATTGGACGTGCTTTTTTAATCCTGTAAAAATTTGCAACAATAAAAATCAATTAGACATGCCGCCTGATGTCTTGTCTCCCCGCATCTTTTCGATTTTCACTGACCTTTAAAAAAAAACTCTAAAGATAAAACTTGCCAAGTTGCTACGCCCACGAAAGCACAATTCCCCCTGGAAAGCTTCATCAGTGCTATCAAGAGCTGGGGCTCGAGGGCATTCGGTTTTGGAGTTCACATTCTCAGAATCGACCTTGAAAGCCTTCACCTCAACACCTGGCATTTGAAACCCACAAGATCCCCACTGGTGAACCTTACTGGTAGACACAGTGGCAGCTGCAGTACTTTCGGACATGCCATAGACCTCATTGATCTGCAAACCCAAGGAACCAAAGTATTCCAAAGTATCCACTCGAATAGGTGCTGCTCCGGTGATCCCAAACTTCACTTTGTCCAAACCCAACTTCTGCTTGATTTTGGACAAGACCACCTTGTTGGCAAGTCCATAGCCACTGGGCTGCAAACCATCACCTCCAAGTTGATTCGCCCGTGCACGGCGCACACCCTTGTCCTTGGCCCAAGCAGCCAGTGACTTCTTCCAGTTGGGGTTGCTGGCACCCAAAGCCCTCAGCTTGTCAGCGACCTTCTCCCAAACCAAGGGCACACCCAAGAAGGCCGTGGGCCGAGCCACACAGAGGCTATTCTTCAAAGTGCCAAGTTTCAAATCATAAGGTCGAGCAAAAAAGGTAGTCACATGGGCTGGTGAGGTTGCAGTTGCCACAATCGGAAAGGCAATGTCTACCATGAGACCTGCGATATGTGACAGCGGCAGATAGGAGAGGATGCGCTCTTGCTCTGCCTTTTTGCAGAATCCCATGTGGTCGGCACCGACTCCAATGACTGCGGTAGCTTCAAAAATCACGTTGTCGTGTGAGATCATCACTGCCTGAACATGAAAGGTTTTTCCATGTTTTTCGGGTTTTAAGACTTGACCAGGAAAGTTCGGAGTCAAACAGTCAAACATCCAAAAAAGGTACAGCCCTTTGTTGTTCATCCAGCCTTGGGTTCCCCTGTAGTACCTGAGGTGTAGACCAAAGCTGCACACTGTCCCGGCTGCACATCCTTGTTGCGTGCATCCAACTCCGCATCCTCAACGCTGTTGGACCTCTCCAACATTGATGCCCAGCTGATCACTGGAATCTTTTCTCCTCGAATATGTACGCTCTCATCGAATGCTGGCTCAAAACCATAGGCTACAAAAGCTTTGACCTTACCACTGTATTGACGATCCAACAAGGCACTCTGCAGTCGCTCCAATTTGGACTTGTCTTCCAAAACCACGATGCTGGATCCGCTGTGGACCACCTTGAAAGCTGCCGTCTCTGGTGCATCCGTGGGGTACAAACCAGCAGACTTGCCACCGGCCATGCCCGCCGCCAGGCTGGCCAGCATCCACTCAGGTGAATTGAAGCCCCAAATCGCCACAGAATCAAAGCGTTGAAGTCCCAGCTTGATGAAACCTGCGAGCCACCCGTCACAAGTGGAAAACAATCTGGAGGCTAATCCAAGAGTAGTTGTAGGAAGAGTATTTGCATTCTTCCCTGATGGTCAGCTCAACCTTGTTTTTTTTGGCCTTGTTAAATTAGAATTACATATCTCACATTCAAGCAGTTGCTGTTTTGCTTTGTCAAATATGTTTGTGGCAACTAGAAAGCATGGAATTGCGGTGATATTGTGGTAGACGGATTTGAGAAGAAGTAATCTTGTAAATGTAGAGGGCATAAGGTGTTGGAAAGGTTTCGGGGAGATAATGCTACTTGTACTGGATGCCTTGCTCATAGGAATAAATGGGCGGGTAATTCCAAGTACAGTGTGAAGTGTGTGGGTGCAAAGTTAAGAATGCAATTGGTTTTATAAGACAACTCATAGATGGGTTAAGAATAGAAGGGATGGGGGAGATGGCGACGGGGCAGGTGGAGAAGTTGAACTGACCATCAGGGAATACTACTACTCTAAATTAAGGGCGGGCCCCACTGACTAGTCAAACCACCCAAATGAAAAACACACACCAAAAAAACGGACATGCTCTGCAATCCACGAAACCTTTCCCAACTTTTCGCACATTATCGTAGTACATTTGCCAAGTCTGCTCCTGCCAAACTCCTGGCACATTGGGCTCCGGGCATGGTCTTTCTGCCTTCAAAGCTGGCAAAGATCCTGCCTTCTCCGCTGCCGCCTTTAAAAGTTGAGGCAAGGTTCTTGGGGGACACCCTTCTGCACTGGCAACTCCTGACTTGGCACATCGCAACTCCAAGGCCACATCTGCTTTGCAGGTGTACCATTCCGTCTCTTGACTCCCGGCTTTTCGCTCATATGCAAAATAGTCATCTGCATTTGTCGACACTGGAGCTACTCCTGGCACTGGAACACTTGATGCACAGCCCATGGCTTGAACAGTTGAATGCCAAGGTGTTCTTTGAACTTGAAGTCTCTCTAGCTTGAGCCAAAACGTGCAAACATGGTCGCGCAATGTCCTCGACATCTGCAGTAAAATCAGCACGATCATGCCCAAACACGAAAGAGTCGTGCTGCTTCGGAAGCCAACGGGGCCTGGAGCTGGATCTGGATCTTGCCTCCAAAACCTGGCTCAAAAGTCGATGGATTGCTAAAGACAATTCATAAATTCCCAGTAAAGGCAACAGTGGCAACAGATCCATTCTGGGTTTCCAACCTTCTAAAGCACCTGCATGGCCTGTCTTTTTCAAGACCCTGATGCCATGCCTCAAACAATACACGACTTTGCTCGTTGTTGGTTCCTCACACCTTCTGTCTTCCATGCCTCTTTTCTGCCTTTGGCAGCGAGCATGGGCCACACCTGACAATGTCAAGATTTTTATTTTCCATGACGTGCTTTCTTTCACTAGGGTCCTATTTCCATTCATGTGTACATTTTCGGTGACCTGAAATGTTGGTTGTTCCTGTACCTCCCTTCCATTGAGCCAAGGTTTTCAAAAGGCACTGGCATCTAGTGGCCTCGGCAAGGTCAGGTGCCTCGGCCCATGGCCAATGCGCCAGCCGTTGAGCCGGGCTGCGAACACTCTGCTTCCCTAAGTTCCTGAGTATAAAAACAGAAGTGCCCATAGAGGTTGCGGTGCTCTCGTGGCACGGAACTCCGTATCGTTTCTTGTTTGCGATTGGCCATGGGCTATGTGCAAGGCATGGAGGCGGACAGCACTCCATAGAAGGCGTTGAACATCTGCCAGGGACCCTTTTTCTTTTTTTCCTGCTGCTTGAAATACCAGGATCCCCTTTGCCAAAGCCATATCCCAATTCTGAGGCTTTTTTGCGGAAACGTCGGCACACCCCTGTAGGAGTAGCCTGGTGAAACAGAGTCTGCAAGTGGTCATCCCGCAGCTCTTGTCAACTCAACATCGCCGTTTAGACCTTGGCAGCTTTGCAAACCAAAAAAAAGGAGCATGAAACTTCGGCCCAACTTTTTCTCAAACCAATCAAACTATAACTAGGTTTCTCAGACTCAAAAACCCTAACCTTCAAACTTCAAAGTCTGGTGAATCGCAAGCTAGGAAGCTAGGTGGTTGCCACAGCTCCTGCCCTTCATCCAAAAGCTCCTCAGCTCAACTGATACATTCATAAGATTCAGAAGTGTAGCATTGAAGCAGGCACTTCTTCATGTGTTTGTCATTTTTTAGCTGTCCAATTCATTGTCCAAAAGACCTTCAGACCTCACTGATGTCAGAGGCATTTCAAAGGATTCTTGTTCCCTCGCTGGGATCGTTTGACTCCCATCGCCAAGGTTTTGGCTTTCAAAACACATTTCATACACCACATTTTTTGCGGGAAAGATTCAGTCTTCACCCCAAAAGTCTGAGCTAACACCTCGGGTCACGGCATCAGTGTCAAGAGGTAGAAGTGCCAATCAAGCTTCAATGCATCTGACTGCGACCACTCGATGCATGCGAGCCAAGTTACTGATGGGTGATCTATGCAGAAAAAAGGCTGCGCATAGTCGGGCCAAAGACCTACTATGAGAAGAGCAAGGAAGATGCAATGTGCCGTGTTGGACCTCAGTGACACTGAGGATACAACAAAATCGAGCTATGGCATAGGTGCATAGCTGAGAATCCGAGAATTGCAACAGCATATAACTGAGGACGGGGCACAATAAACACCACCTCTGAGCGTACCCAGGGTGAAAAACTTTGGACAATGATGACAGAAACCTCAGGTGAACCCGGTGAACCGGTTTGGATTTCTGCAGTTACCCAATGTGGGAAAGGATTTCTGCAGCCGCGGCACAGGCAACGACAGAAAGGCACCGGAATAGATCAAACCCCAGCATCGGTAGAAGCTCTGCCTAATCGCATCGGTCCTAAGAATAGAAACAGCTTTCAAAGCTATCCAAAGTTCATCTAGCACACCCTTCAAAGGGTACCAGGATGTACCAGGCCAAACCAAGACCTTCAAAAGAAAGTGTACATCCTGTACTCCTCAACATTTCTGACACATGATGACATTACCTCCTGATTCTCCATGATTGATCAGGCTGCAGCACCTGGACATCAAGAAACCTTGCCATCGAATTGGTCAAGAGTCTCAGACCGCCAGGAGCTACACAAGTTCCTCAAATACAGAGCAAAGAGCAAGATGTCCTCAGAGGAACCACCACGAACATAGCACATGCCGACTCATGCCACGAGGAACTGTAGTCTGAGCAGACATGTTAAATTGACACACTACCTGGAAAGAATTCTTACAACTCTTGCTGGAACAGTAACTTGACTTGAGAGTCCCAACAAAAATAATCCCTGTCTCGTAGCTTCTGAGCAAGAGCAGCCAAGGGTCAAGAGAAATAATCAAAAGACCCATGGGAGTGCGGTACACGAAATCCTTAGAATCTCTGGCATCAAACCAAGGCTGATTCTGTTTCGTAAAAATGACTTTTGACAAAGCACTTGACCGATGCTGTCCCTTCCACCCTGTTGGCTGACACAGAGCAACAAGTGGATATGCAGAACTAGACTGTCACCAAAATTGCTCACAAAGCTGCATTTGAGTACTTGCGCGACTGGGAGTACTCGCCCCACACCTTCCATGGCCAAATTGAACTCAACAAATATCTTCCATGTCGCAACCAGCTAGCGAGCACGTCAATGACAGCTATGATCCCTCGCCCCCAAAAGACCTCCAAACAAATGCTTGCTAAGTAGATGGGAAGCAAGATGCCTCAGAGATTCCAAATCTGTACCAATTTCATGGTCGAAAGCTGTCTCTGCCGCCTATGCCGTGTAGCGAACTTCGCTATGCTGCAGAACTCATCTGAGAGGAGAGCGAGTTGCTTGCCAGATGTCACGTGCATACAGCGGCACGGAGATACATCCTGCGGTCAAAGGGTGGCATTGGTACAAAATGAATCAGCACATTTGGAGGTAGGCACGAAGGAGAGAGGCAAAACATGAAGGCTGCAAACATCTACATTCTCTAGGTTCTCTAAAGTTCTCTACTTCCCTCTTCCCCCACATTCTGAGTGAAGGACTGCCACGGGAAAGCAGTAGCAAAATGGCCAACAACATGTACTTGGATCCAGCTTTTAGCAGCTTCGCTGCCTCGAAGGACCAACGACCAGAACAAGGAAAATGAATGAAATATGAAATATGAAATTATATATAATATATGAAAAACATAAATTCAAGTCCAAAGATACAAAACTTAGGTTCGAACTAAATAGAAGTTGGATTGATCTTCTCCATGATAAGCATACCATAAGGTATTGATCAAAGTTGACAAAGTTCCCACTGCAGCAGCTCCAACAACTGCACTCAGTAGAAGCCGAATCCTCAGCTGTCGGAGCTTGGATACCCGTTAGAGTCGTTTGGGTTTTGCGCGGACCTCTTTGTGAAAAATATGTAAACATTCCTTCTGGGAAGTATATATATGTACATAAATATGTGTATAC